>PVIH01011211.1:47875-70622 GCA_004025045.1 Sigmodon hispidus | reverse complement strand
ACAAAGAAAATATATGTGTAGCAATCTTATTTGTATTTCTACCCTTGATAAGCCATGCTTATGATTCTTATCCTCTGTATAGTTATTGTTAACTCTTCTGCATTTTAAATTCTTTTTACTGTTTTTTTTTGATAAATACAAAATAAAGAAAAAAAAAGAAAAAAAAAAAAGAAAAGTGTTTTTTCATATTAATCATTTTTAATTACAAAATACTATCCTGAGAATTATAACTCCATTAAGTTTCAATTTGAGTAAAAATATAATCACACAAGTAACAGCAGTAACTTAAACTGAAAATGAGAAGAAAATGACTACCAAGAAGACCAACACCACTGTCAGTTCTCCCCAGTTTCTGGAGGTTCAGCTGCAGGTTCTTTTGAAGGCAGAATCAAGTCTGAGGGGAGCTCACTTCTACTTTAAGGATGTGGGGGTGGGGAGAAGAACACAGCTCGTGGGGGAAGGTGAGGTGGAAAGGCCCTCAGTGCACACACAGGTCTCCCTGGCAATGGATGAAGTGGTGAGCAGGAGAAGTCCCTTGGTGGAAAGTAATCTCCAGGAGCTGCATAGATGTTTAGTGGAGGAGGTGGGGGAAAAGGAGGGGATGTTCTTATCTATTGACTCCTTGGATCTACTAGAAACATCGGGTGTCTGACTCAGGGAATCATTGGGGGTTGGGGTACGAAGCCAGGACCAGCTGCTTCACAGACAGCGGGGCAAGGAGGATCATCAGGCACCTTAGAACTACCAGGATTATCTTTGGTATCATTTCTTCTAGATTCCATTTCTGAGAATACTGGCCCATACCTGGGGGAGGGGCCATCATCCTTTGGTCTTGTTCCCATGGAGGTGACAGGGATCTGTCAGAAGGTGCCCTGGGAGCATCAGATAACCTAGCAAAGCTTGAGTCTCATCCTTCACCTCATCTCATCTTCATGTGATGATCCACAAGATTCTCAGGGCCTCGTGAGCCTCTTCCTCCTCCCCCGGAAGCAAAGGTGGGAGTCTGACTGGACCCTCCAACAAAGTCGGAGGAGAGAGGAAAGCTCTCCTTTCAGATGAAGGTCTGCCTATTGGTGAGGGACCATATGGGGAGCATCAAGTGCATTTGAAGCATCAAGTGCATAAGGATCTTTTTCTAAAAGTTCAATTTTAACCTGTGCTTCAGTTAATTTTTGTCTGTTGTGAGCATTTTCTTTCCTTAAATCACTGAGGTTTCTTTCATGATTCTGAGCTGCCAGCCAATTATCATGTGCTTTTTTTTTTTTTTTTTTTTTATGAGAAATAACCTGCTCTTCATAGGAACGGACTGTTTTCTCCAGCTCTTGTTCAAGAGCCTCGGTGCACTTTCTATAAGGAACAAGCAGTTATTCCACAGTGGTAATATTGAATAAGGAATGAATGGCCTGGCCACAAGAATACAGCGTGTTCTACTCAAAGGCTCATCTTTGAGAGGTGCTGACAGATTTTAAAGTGCATCTTTTCCTCATCTAATTGTAACTTCAGGTAAACCTTGTGAGTACTACAGTTTGTGTGTGGCTAAAACAATGTCACAAAGGATTTGTACAATATATAAGGTTATAATGTCTCTACCCTAAGTGCAGGAGTCACACACATTTGTCACAGGCCTAATCCTCAGATTTTAATTTTCAGGAAAAGGAATCCTGAACGATTAACTCAGATCCTATAATCTTAACAGTCCTAGGAGAAGAACTTTTTTTTTTTTTTTTTCAAGACGGCTTTCTCTGCTTAGCCCTAGCTACTACAGGCTACCATGAACTCACAGAGGTCCACCTGCCTTTGCCTCCCAAGAGCTGGGATAAAGGAGAGCACCACCATGGCCAGGCTCAGAAGAGGAATTCTTTACAAGGTAAAATAGCATACTGCCTTTATAAAACACAGAAAGCAATTTGTCCTTTTAGACTAAACTGAAGCTTACTCTTCCCAAGATGAAAAGAAGTGTTCCTATGACTCAGGCTGATGTAGTATGCTTCTTCTTGTTTTGTTTTGTTTTGTTTTGAAATGTGAAATATATTTATTTATTTATTTTAATAAAAAATTTTTTCTTCCTTGTATATCCTTATGCAAAGTCCCTTCCCTCTCCCACCACATCAGGTCATTCTCTCTTGTCCACAACTCCCCATCTTCCCCAACCCTAGGCAGCAGGCAGTCCCAAGGTCCCACTGTCCCAATATTGCTTAGTTCAGTCTCCACTCCTGGAAGATCCAGTTTTCTCCCCGCAATCTCAAGACTGAGTCAGGTGTTCCTCTAGGGGGAGTGGGATCCAAGTAGTCAGTCCAAGATATTTCTGATCCCAAGCTGTTCAGTGGTTGTGGTTTGCAGCTTGGGCATGCTTTGCTTTTTTCTTGTTTGTTTGTTTGTTTAGAATCCACTAATGAGTGAGTACATCCCCTGCTTTTCTTTCAGAGTTTGTGGTACCTCGCTCAGGAGGATATTCTCCAAATCTATCCATTTGCCTGCAAATTTTAGGATATCATTTTTTCTTACTGCTGAGTAGTACTCCATTGTGTAGATGTACCACAGTTTGTTTATCCATTCTTCAGTTGAAGGACCTCTAGGTTGTTTCCAGGTTCTTGCTATTTCAAATAATGCTGCTATGAATATAGTTGAGCTAATACCTTTGGAGCGTGACTGTGCTTCTTTAGGGTACACACCCAGAAGTGCCATTGCTGGGTCCTTGGGGAGATTGATTCTCAGTTTTCTGAGAAACTACCATACTGCATTCCAAAGTGGCTGAACAAGCTTACACATCCACCATGAATGGAGAAGTGTTCCCCTTGCTCCACATCCACTCCAGCATTGGCTGTCATCTGTGTTTTTAGTCTTAGCCATCCTGACAGGTGTCAGGTGGTATCTCAAAGTTGTTTTGATTTGCATTTCTCTGATGGCTAAAGATGATGAGCACATTTTCAGGTGCCTTTCAGCCATTTATAATTCTTCTGCTGAGAATTCCCTTTTTAGATCTGAACCCCATTTTTTGATTGGGTTATTCAAGGTTTTGGGCTCTAGATTCTTGAGTTCTTTATATATCTTAGAGATCAGTTCTCTATCACTTATAGGGTTGGTAAAAATCTTTTCCTAATCTGTAGGCTGTCATTTTGTCTTACTGACAGTGTTCTTGGCTTTACAGAAGCATTTTCTTTTTTTTGTCTAACAGCTAACTTTTGTCACAAAGAAAATAAATTTTATATGTAATTTTTTAAATATCTACTATTTTTTTGAAGTAGATTTTTGCTGCCAGGAGTAGACATGTCTCATTGTCTACAAAAGTATAAGTTTTTAAAATATTCTAAATTTTATATTTTGTAGATTTTAAAGTACTTGAAGATTCCTTATTTGTAGAGAGCTGTGTACAGCCTCACTGTAAGATGGCGCTGGCCTTGAGCACTCTCCCTGGTAAACAACTCCATATTTGGCTAGGCCAAGGATCTGGCTTGCTTCCACGTATCTAAGCCTATTGGTGATGTCCATGTGGCTATCTTGGATTGGATGCCCTGAGGGTATTTAGCTAAGAGCAGGCTTCCCCCCAGGGTTTAGTCAGTGAGTTAGTCAGTCAGTCAATCAGTCAGTCATTCGTCAGAAGAAACCAGATTGTAAAGGACCCAAATAAACTATAGAGAGAAGGATTTGGTGTTGCTTCTTCCTTGCTGGCGAGGTTGCGCGTGACAAGTGGTGGCCCGTACGTTTTGATAAGAACGAAACCCTGGTAGATAAGAACTACACTCGTACCAACTAACAACAGGATTCAGAACTCTCTGCAGTTGGGGGGGGGTGCACCTGTAAGTCCCAGGTAAAGTGGGATCCACTATTAGAGCGGGGTAGCTCCGGCCTATAAAGATAAGGCGGAGAAGAAGGAGCTCACCAACGAGTGGATGAAACCTCTTGGCGCTAGCGGGGTAGCTCCAAACTGTAGATAAAGGCGGAGAAGAGGGAACTCATTGATGAGTGAGTGTAACCTCTTGATGCTGTGGACTCACGGCAAGCTCACTGATGAGTGGGTGTAATCTTTTGTAGCTGTGGACACACAATAACCTTGAGCTCAAGGTAACAGTAACAGCAGTTTCAGCTCAAAGTGAAAGTAACAGCAGTTGCAAATTTTCGTTTAAAGTGACAGTGACAATGATTGCAAACTTGAGCTTAAAGTGAAAGTAACAGCTATAACAGGGGCTCTTTGAGAAAAGCTCAGAAAAGATTTTTAAAATAAGGAGTAAAAGTCATATAAGGATGGGATCTTCAACCTCATATCCAATTTTTTTGGCTCTGCATGAGCTGCTACATTCTAAAGATCTTAAAATCAAGGCAAGTATTTTGGAGAGATTTTTACAGGAATGTGATTCAGTTGCACCATGGTTTGCAATGTCTGGCAACCTTACAGTTGCTTCATGGGAGAAATTAGGAAGGGACATAGATTCTGCCTATGAGCAGGGAACACTTAAGGCAGGGGTAAGGCCTATCTGGAAGTTGATTAGGGGGTGCCTAGAAGATCAGAGATGCGTTGCAGCACTGGAGGAAGGACAAGCAGCTTTAGACCAATTGAAGGAGGAGTGTTCTGGAGAAACAGGAAGCTTGAAGGATGAGCAAGGGAGGAGAATAGGAGGACTTTATCCTGATGCAGAGACCCTCGATATCTCAAGGAGAAGGGGAGGGCTTTATCCAGACTTAGAAACCTTTGATATCTTGAGGAGAAAGGCAGGACTTTATCCTGACTTAGAGGCCCTTGATATCTCAGATCTGCAAGGACAGAGCTCAGAAGAGGAGGAGGAGCTAGTTAGATTGGTCCGGAAGAAGAAGGAGGGAATGAAAGAGTCTTCGTTCAGTGTTAGCCACAGACCTACACTTCTTGAGAGGACAGGCCTGATACAGGTGAAATGCTAATGGTGTCTTTAAGTTAAGTCTTAAAAAAGTATGAATGTTTCTGTTTACAAACCTGTAATAGGGGAGTACATATTTTTATTTCTCTTGGCTAAATTCCAAGAAGTGAGATTGCAGAGTTATGCGGCAGTTTATGTTTCTTATATACTTGAGATACTCCCAATGTTTTCTAAAAAGGCTGTGTTCTGGCCTTTAGTCCATGGTTTAGCCAGGACAATAATTTTTCTGCCAGTGTGGCACAAGCCCTGGATGTACAAAAGGGCATTAATATTCAGTTAAAAGGGGCTTGGGATATACAGATGCCCCAGCAGTCAGTGCCAGGCTACTCCCTTGGAGGAGTGATGAAGGTCATTCTGGACATATCCAGTCATATGTCTTAGATTTACCTGTCTCCTTGTGGGGCAGAGACTTCAGGACATGGGTTTTCAGCTTTCTAATGAATATTCACCAGCATCACAACATATGATGAAAAATATGGGATTTCACCCAAATTTTGGCCTAGGAAAACATCTGCAAGGCAGAAAGAATCCTATTGAGCCTCAACCCAGAGTACCAAGGCAGGGGTTAGGTTTTTCCTAGGGGCCACTGGGGAAGGAATTCCCATAACTTGGAAGACATTAGAGCCTGTGTGGATCCCCCAGTGACCCCTTACCCTTGAAAAGTTGCAGGCAGCTAGGGCTTTAGTCCAAGAACAGTTACAGCTAGGACACATTAAAAGTTCAGTATCACCTTGGGATACACCTATTTTTGTAATTAAGAAAAAATCAGGAAAATGGAGATTACTGCATGATTTAAGAGCTATAAATAATCAGATGCAATCTATGGGCCCAGTACAATGAGGGCTTCCATTGTTGACAGCCTTGCCTTCACAATGGCATATCATAGCAGTAGACATTAAAGATTGCTTCTTTTCCATACCTTTATATAAAAGAGATACAGAAAGATTTGCTTTCAAACTTCCCTCATGTAATCACGAGGAGCCTGATCAGAGATTTGAGTGGATAGTATTGCCGCAAGACGTGGCTAATAGTCCCACTATGTATCAACTTTTTGTAGGTCTAGCATTACAGCCAATTAGACAGAAGTTTCCACAAGTTTGTTGTGTGCATTATATGGATGATGTCTTATTAGCAGCCAAAACCAGAGAAATGCTAGATGAAGCCTATACTACCCTTGTGAGTTCCCTTAAGGATAGAGGGTTGTTTATTGCTCTTGAGAAGGTACAGCTTAGTAATGTTGTTGATTACCTAGGAGCCAAGATTGCTTACAACAGAGTAATTCCCCAGAAGTTAGAATTTAGAAAAGATGAGTTAAAGAATTTGAATGATTTTCAAAAGTTGTTAGGAGATATTAATTGGATAAGTGGATATTTATGATTAGCTAACTATGAACTCAAACCATTGTATGCTATTTTGCAAGGTGATTCTGCCTTGGATTCACCTAGACAGTTGGATGATGTTGCTAGGGGCGCTCTTAGACTTGTGGAGGAGAGATTGCAGCAAGCGAGTTTAAAGAGAGTTGAGGAAGATCAAGACATTATTATGTGCATTTTTTCTACCATGCGACAGCCTACAGGACTGTTATGGCAGAAAGGTCCATTGTTATGGATCCATCCTAAGATTTCACCGTCAAAATCCATTGAGCATTGTCCAACTGCAGTTGCAACTTTGGCTTTACTTGGCATCCAACAATCCATTCAGTTTTTTGGCATAGTTCCAGTAGCTATTATTGTTCCCTATACTGCTTTTCAAATATCTATCTTGTCTTCCACCATTGATGAGTGGGCCATTTTACGATGCAGTTTTCTTGGACACATTGACAATCATTATCCCCAACATCCACTAATGACATTCTTTAAGGAACACCTGGTGGTCTTTCCAAAAGCCACTTCATCTCAGCCCATAGCTGGAGCTGTGAATGTTTTTACAGATGATTCTAAAACAGGATGTGGAGCTTATATGGTCCACAACCAACAGCCTGTACAGTTTCAATTTTCACCTAATTCACCTCAAACAGTAGAATTGCAGATTGTGGCTGAAGTGTTTAAAGCCTGCCATTTTGACTTTAATTTGATTTCTGATTGTTTATGTGGTTAATGCGCTCAAACTTTTAGAAGTAGCTGGACCTATTAAGCCTACTGGTACTATCAGTGCCTTATTCCAACAGTTGCAGAAGTTGATTCTAGTAAGACATGCACAGTTTTTCCCCCAATATATTTGAGCTCATTCCGGATTGCCTGGACCTCTAAGTGAGGGTAATGCAGTAGTAGATCTAGCCACTAGACAACCATGGTTCTTTCCTGTCTCTGCCCTTGACAATGCAAGACAATTTCATTAGTCTATTCATGTCAATTCTAAGACTCTGCAGCAGAAGTTCTCCTTGTCCAGAGCTGATGTCAGACAAATAGTTTTAGACTGTCAACAGTGTGTTACTTTTCTGAATCCACCTAGCATGGGAGTAAATCCCCGTGGTCTCTTACCCATGAAAATCTGGCAATTGGATGTCACTCATATATCAGAATTTGGCACGCTTAAGTATGTTCATGTGTCAGTGGATACCTGTTCGGGTATCATACATACTACTGCTATGTCTGGTGAAAAGGGACGTAATGTTATTGCACATTGCCTTGAAGCATGGGCTTCGTGGGGTAAGCCTCTTCAGTTAAAGACTGATAATGGCCCGGCTTACACAGTTTGACAATTCTCTTCGTTTTGTTAACAAATGGAAGTACAACTTAATCATGGATTGCCTTATAATCCTTAAGGACAGGGCATTGTGGAACGTGCCCATCGCACCTTGAAGGCATGTTTACTAAAACAAATGGGGAATTGACCATGGCCGTACCCCAAAAGAAAGACTTTCCTTAGCTTTATTTACTCTTAATTTTTTAAATTTGGATGCTCACAGGCACTCTGCAGCGGATAGACATGCTGCACCTCATGGTGCCTGTAAAGGCATGGCAAAATGGAAGGGCATCTTGACAGGCCTCTGGCGAGGGCCTGATCCCGTGCTGACAGGGGCACGAGGGTCTGTTTGTGTTTTTCCCCAGGATCAGCAAGATCCAGTGTGGGTTTCAGAACACCTGACCAGAAGAGTTTCAAGTGAAAAGAAAGATGGCGAGGAACAGCGAACGAATGTTGCTGCTGATCCTGATGATGCTCTTGCTGAGCCACATAGTAATGATGGAATCAAGATGGGGAATTCTGTCAGTGTTTCCCAAATCAATGCCGGTTCGGCATGATGCTCAGCTTTTTCCACGTCTTTTTACTACCAATAAGTCTCTTGACATTCCCTATTATCCTTTAGATGCAGAAATAGCCCCTCTGGGAGAAAATAGAACTTTTACTTTAGAAGGAACTTTATGTTTTGATGCTAATTGGAATAGTACCATTCAATTTTCTCCCTACATTCCTCTGTCCATGTTTCAGACTGGATGGTTTGGTCAGTTTTATGCTAATATAGGGAGTTGTTCAGTTACAACCAATGCTACTTGGACTTATGGCCTTGTTCCTGGAATGGGGGTGACTGAATTACCTCTTTCTCGGGTGGAATTTCCCCTTTCTCAGCCATAGTGGGCCCTCTTTTGTTTGGGCAACAATAGGGGCGGGATGTGGCCTTGGACAGGATGTCAGTCACATAGCACAGTTTGGGTGGATGATAGTAAAGAGTTTATCTTTTCCCCCGAATTGAGGTTTAGTAAGAGTCATAACCAGATGAGGATGAGTGTGAATCCTATTGATAATTGGCTTTTATGCGGGGTTAATGGTAGTTGTTTACATGCTGAAGCTTTACGTATGATTAAGGGAGGATTTTTTGGATTGGGAAATTTTACATGCAATTTCACTAGACATCGAGTTCTCAGAGGTAGTTGCTTAACAGCTAAGAATTATTCTCTTATTAAATATGAGCCTACACCTGTGTGTGTTATTCCTCCTTTTATGTTTATTGTAAGTTGGTTTGCTTTCAGTACTTGTTCTAGTGACAGTTGCTTTTATTTCTAATGCTAGAATGCTAGTGAGTTTAGATTTGCTGTTGTGGCACGCTTGCCCAGATGGATACCAGTTCCTGTAGTGGCTCTGAATGCCATATCGCTTTTTAGACCTAAGAGAGATTTCAGAATAACTGCTGCCATAGTTGCAGCCATTTCCTTGGTGACTGCTAGCGCCACCACTGCTGCCATTGCAATGAGCCACATGGTGCAAACCGCACAAGTCTTGAATGATCTTTCAGCTAGCATGGCGTGGGTCCTAGATTTACAGCAGAGTTCCGCTGCCCAGTTGAAAGGAGGATTGATGATTGTCAATCAAAGGATTGATTTAGTTCAAGAGCAAGTTGATGTCTTATGGCAGCTGGCTCAGCTTGGCTGCGAAGGGAAGTTCCAAGGGCTGTGTATTACCAGTGTACAGTATGAGAATTTTACCCATGCTGCTAACTTGTCTAAACAATTGTCTAGCTATCTTTTAGGTAATTGGATGGGAGAATTTGATCACCTGATGGAGCAGCTGAGAGTGGCTATTGTCACGGTGAATTCAACTTGGATAGATGTCGGGCTGGCAGAAGGACTGTCCTCTTGGATTTCCACCGCTATGGGCCACCTTAAAGAGTGGGTGGGGGTGGGAGCTCTGGTTGGCCTAATGGTGCTGATATTCCTAGTGTGCCTGTGGTGCAGTTGCCATATTAGGTTCACTCAACATCATAATGCAGCCATGATTCTACAAGCCTTTGCTGCCTTGGAGATGGGATAGTCCCCTCATGTATGGCTGGCTACCTTGAAAGGTTAATTTTTCTAGCACAGGATGCGAGGCTTGCACACTGCACTTGGATTCCACTGAGGCTTGGTACCACCAAGGTTTGGAGCCCAAGAAGAGCATGCCTGATTGCATGCGGGTTTTTACCCACATTCCTGCCTCTGTGAAAAAGGGGTATCGGACAGGTCTGATGTTGTCTGGGTGGAGGACACCTGGAGAAGCATTAGTATGCATTCCTTTGCACCACAGAGATCAGGCCTCTACTCTTGCCTGTTGCTTTTATATTTAAAAAGGGGGAACTCTAGAGAGCTGCGTACAGCCACACCATAAGATGGCACTGGCCTTGAGCACTCTCCCTGGTAAACAACTCCATATTTGGCTAGGCCAAGGATCTGGCTTGCTTCTGAGTATCTGAGCCTATTGGTGATGTCCATGTGGCTATCTTGGATTGGATGCCCTGAGGTTATTTAGCTAAGAGCAAGCTTCCCCCCAGGGTTCAGTCAGTGAGTTAGTCAGTCATTCAATCAGTCAGTCGTTCATCAGAAGAAACCAGATTGTAAAGGACCCGAATAAACTGCAGAGAGAAGGATCTGGTGTTGTGTCTTCCTTGCTGGCGAGGTTGCACCTGACACTTATTTAATCGAAATATATCTTTTATATTTTTTTTCTTTTTTGTTATGTATAAAATCTCATTTTTTTATTCATGTATCCCCTTGTTCAAACTCCCTTTCCCCTCCCACCCTTTGCAGGCACTCTCTTTTTATCCTCCCTAGCAAGGGCAGTAGGTCCCAAGGTCCTAAGGTGGCTTAGTTAAGCATCCACTCCAGGCAGATCCACTGTCCTTATCCCAACATCAAGACAGAGTCAGGTATTCCTTTGGAGGAAATGGGCTCCAAGGTGCCTGTCTAATATATCTAGAAAATTTAATTGACATTACTATAAATTTGGTAATCACAGATGACTATTAATTTCTATTTTAATTACACATTATAATTTTAAAGGAATTGTATAAACATAATATCTTAAACAATATTAGAAAATACATATAGTATAAAAATTATCTTTAAATTTGTTAGAATAAACTAAAATCTATATTGCAAAATATTTGGAGATTAACAGCTTATTTTGGATTAAAGTAAATTTAATGAAATATCTTTTTTATCATTTTGTATCATATAATCTCTGTTATGTTTCTATCTGGGGTACTGAGGTGTCCCACTATCAGTATGTGGGATTTGATATGTGACTTAATCTTTAGTAATGCTTTTTTTTTTCATATGTGCCTGGCCTTGTATTTGTGGCATAAATGTTTAGGATTGAAATTTCATCTTCATGGATTGTTTTTTTGGGGGGATGAATATTCAATAACTTCCAGATCTCTCATGATTGATTTTAATTTCAAGTCTATTTTGTTAGATATTAGGATAGATATGCCAGCTTGGTGTAGATATATATTTATTATTTGGTGATTTTGTATCATGTACCCATAGAACTCAGTTAGCAGTCCACTCAGATTCATACTGACACTTATGATTTACAAAAAAAGCCCATTCATGCTGCTTGTTTACTTATTGGAGCATAATTAAACTCCCTGTGGCAAGATCCTTAAAGAAAATGAGTCTTTTCTCACCCACACCTCTGCCAAAGGCCTCCAATGCAGAAGTGAAGCACTGTGTCATCTAGCTATGTTCTAGCCTTGAGCTCTTGTATACAATGTCATCTTTTATTTTTAATTAATGAATGAGTATATCCACTACTTCTCTTTCTGGGTTTGTGACATGTCGCTCAGGAGGATGATCCCCAATTCCATCTATTTGCCTGAAAATTTTAGGATATCATTTTTCTTACTGCTGAGATCTCCATTGTGAAGATGTACTAGAGTTTGGTAACACATTCTTCAGCTGAAGGGCATCTATGTTGTTTCCAGGTTCTTGCTATTATGAACAATTCCACCTGAGTTCTTAAGTCCATTTCCTGTTTGAAAAGTCTTTACCAACCCTTTACTCTGAGGCAGTGACTGTTTTTGTAGTTGAGGTTTGTTTCTTTTCTGCAGCAGAAAGATGGATCCAGGTTTTTTTTAATTACTGCTAGCCTGCGTCTTTTTATAGAGGAATTGAGTTCATTGATATCAGGAAATATTAATATTTAACATATAAAAATATAAAGGCAGAACATACTTTATGTATTATTGCTTAATGTCTTGCATCCTTCAAAGTTCTTGTTATAAAAGTAATTTAATCTCTCTAAAGTTAATTGAATAAATTAACAATTATTTCAAAAATATGCCACAAATTTTTATGAGCCAAACAGATTAAAAATTTTAAAAATTTAGGACAAATGCACTGATATAAAAGTTAGTTTATCTTTATATATACATATCTTTTATTTAAAATACCATTTTGATTTGTTTCTTCAGGGACTGGCCTTAGGTACATAACTTACTGTCCAATAGTTGACCCTATAGTTATTAACATATTGGCATTATCAATTGGACTCAAAAGTTAAGTAAAAATGATCATGAAGGTGGAGAAGAAGGGTAGAGTCAGACAGAAAATACTAGAGAGGTAGGACTGTGAAGGAAATTTGACAAAAACTAAACAAAACAAAACCCAACACATCCTATACATAGCATAAGTTTTAAATAATTACAAATACATATTTAATATTTTGAATTTTTATTTGAATTAGTGTTTTGCATGATTGTATATCTGTTTGAGGGTCATGGACTTGCAAACAGGTATGAGCTGCAATGTCAGTCTTGGAGAAATGGCTCAGTGATTAAGAGCTCTGACTACTCTTCCAGAGGAACTAGGTTTAATTTCTAAATTATATTTTTTTAAATATTCAAATTATCTAATTATTCAGTGCATAGAAATACTTTCTTTTATTTATTGAAAATAAATGTTTAAATATGTCACTATTATTAAAGGATGCTTTGAACTTATTCACTATTCAATGGCTAATTCAACATTATTGTGGCTCATTGTCCCCACTGATATGCCTGAGCAGGTAAAAGTAACTTTATCTTGAGTCAGGCTACATATAGATGAAAAAAGAAAAATAACTACTATATTATTCTCTAATCCTCATCAATGGTGACATGGCACCAATTTCAAACCTTACACACAGATACAAACACAGACACACAAATGAATAAAGTTTATATGTACATTAAAGTTGTTTTTAATTAGTCATATATGCTGAAATTTTAGAAAAGACCTTTATATTAAACTAAGATAAACATAGAAAAGCTAAGATTAAAAAATATCCATATAATGTGGAATATTTTCTCCATATAATTGATTACATTTATACTTGATATTCAGTAGATTTTAAAAATTTTATCAGTGTGAAATATGAATATAGTTATTTGAAATTTTAAGTCAGATATTTTATAGTGCATGGATTAATACATATAGATCTATTTAAAATAATGTATTAGAATCTATTAATTTTGTGTGTATAAACACATTTGTTAAAAGTTGAAAAGAAAAAATTAAAACTTGTCATTAACCCCTATTATTGCTTATTAGGGACACCCAATTTGCACCAAGTAATTGAGCTAAAATTGCATCATATGAATGTAGAATAATATATAAATAAAGGTAGCTAAAAGAAAAAATAAAGCAAATTCAAATATTTAATTATATGTATTTTCTATGTGATTTTAAATTTTTATAATTAGATAAGACAATGACAGTAATTCACTATTATCTACATTGCAATTTAAATGTTATTTTGTCTTATAAAGCACATTAAAATAATTTAATTTATCATATAAATTTTATGTTCTTATCACAAAATAAATTCTCCTGATATTTAGAGTTCAAAATACAAACTATTTGTTATACAAGTCAAGCAAGGATTATCAGAAAAATGTATTAGCAAGAACAGAATATGAGAACTTTTTGTCCTTCAAATAAACTGACAGAATATGTTTTATTTTGACATTACCTGTGAATTCTAAAACTAATTTTCAAATTACTTCTCAAATTCTACATAATCAGTTGTTCATCTTTCATATGTCTATTTATTCAATTTATAAGTCTATGTATATACATATATATATATGTCTTTGTCTAACAATCTGACAAACAAAATATATTCTAAAACTCATTCTCTGGAGCAGTCATACATTGTTTTCATCACTTAAAACATTTGTGATGTTGAAGAGAATCAAAATATTTACATATTTGATTTTTAAAATAAAAATTATCTGTAAGTAATTATTAAACAAATAAAAAATTATGTTTTTCCATCTCTTTGTTTTGAAAGGAATTGACGCATGTCATAGTTTACATTGACTGTGCAGACAGTTTTCCAAGAAATAGATGAAGTGTCTTAATTGAAGGAAGTTGAAATGCCAGTCCCTATTTTTTTCTATTTTATTTTGTAAGTTAAACATTGCTTTTTTCATATGAGTATCATTTTTCTCTTCTTAAAATAAAATTCTTGTCATTTTCAATAAATACTGAACAGAATTTTTGTTGTTTCCAGTTATTATTATGTCTATATTTCATAAATATGGTGTTTATCTCTTACCCCATATTACATTAATTGGTCTCATCTTTGTAATAACCTACATTTTTAAGATTTTTAAAAAGGTAATGCCTCGTGCACTAATTTCCATGGGTATCAATTCTACAAAAGTCAAACATAACTACATATCACCATAATCGCTGATATCAATGATTTGATTCCTAGTAGTCTAAATAATTGTTATAAAATATGAGCTCACAATGAACATAATGAATCATAGCCTTTTTACTTAAAACATTTTTAGAGGTATGAATCAATAAAACATGAATTATGGGAAAAGAGTTTTGCAGAGAAACTGCATGTTGCAAAATGTGCATTCAAATTTTTAGCTTTTAAGGATCTGTGAGCCATTTTAGTTAGGACAACAAAGGAAGATTGCAGAATTAAGTCTCTAATTAACTTTCTAATTGTAAATTATAGGAATGAGCTTTACCAACTTAATGATTAACTACTTGATTAAATTAGTCTAAGCAAACAACCTTTTCTTTCCTCAGAAAAATAAATAGGATTGTATCAATAAAGAGAATCTTAGGGTGAACAATCTGGAACAGACAACGTATTGATTCTGATAGCTGGGTGTATTTGTGATATGTCCTAAATAGGAGATGTACAAATAGTCAAAAGAAACATAAAAACTGCTCAAAATCCTTGTCTATCTGGAAAATGCAAATCAAAACCAATCAAAAATGCCATCTTACGTATGTCAGAATGGTTAAAAGACAAAAACCATTTATGACAGGCTATTCTGAAGGGTATTTGGAGTAAGGAGAATACTATTATATTGTTGGTAGGCATATAAACTTGTACAGCCCCTTTGGAAAAGACTATTCTCAGAAAACTGGGAATCAATCTACCTCATGATCTCACAATACTACTCTTTGACAAATACACAAAGTATGTACATTCATGCTATAAGGATATGAGCTCAACGATGTTCCTAGTAGCATTATTCATAATAGTGAAAACCTGGAAACAACTTAGATGTCCCTGAACCAAATAATATGTTAAAAATATGCTACATTTACAAAATAAAGTATTTTGTATCAGTAGAAAAAAATTACATCTTGAAATTTGCAGGAAAATAAATGGAATATGGATCTATTCCTAGTACATAAACTGGCTTTATGACCCATTCAGTATAGAGGAATGTCTTGCTCTGCCTTAATACAGGGAATAGAGCCTTAGTCCTGGTACTATTTGATATGACAGACTTTATGGCTTCCCATGGGAGACTTTATCCTCTTTGAGGAGTAGATGGGGTGATGGGGTGGAACTGGGAGGAGGAGAGGGAAGGAAAAACTGTGGTTGATATGTAAGATAAAAATATAAATAATAAAAGAAGAAAATTACTGCAGAGTCTTGAGAGGACTGGAATGGGGGGCATTTGGAGGTGTTGTGGAAACATAGTAGTGGATACTTTTTAGAATCTATGAGGAACACTCAATGAAGAATCTATGAGACTCCTCTTAATGGGACATACTGAATGAGCCAGAACTGGATATCTTCTGTAAAAAGGAAAGGCTTCTAATTGTGTGACTGGAACAGCAATCTAGATACCAAAATTTTGACTTACAACTGGTCCTGCCTGTAAAATAGGCTGAGCCAATGGAGTCTCAGTGTTTATATGATAAGCTACTTAACTTCTGGTTGAACTTTAGGTCTACACCACCAGAAGGATCCAATGTCTGACACAGCCTTCATGGGGAGGAACAAAAAAAATGATAGCATAGAGACCTAGGATAGAACCAAACAGAACATATAAAAAAGTCATTGACACTCATAGATAGGTGCCTAGACAAATTGTCATCAGAGAGACTACATCTAACAACTCATAAGAACACATGCAGAGACTCACAACCAAACATTATACAGAGCTCAGGGAACTCCGAAGAAACAATAGAGGATGGATTGCAGGAGCCAGAAAGTTCTAGGATATCAGTCCATTTAACCAACATCAGGGCTCAGAGAAGCTCAACAAGACTGAATTTATAATCATGGAGCCTGCATGAGTCTGACCTTGGTCCTATGCATATATGTTATGGTTTTGTAGTTTGGTGTTTTTATGGGAGCCATTTTACATCTATGGAGTTAAAAGTTAAATAGACGGAAGTAAATTAAATAGTATGTTTATATTTGCATGTGTCTATCATCTTAGTTAAACTTGAATAGGGAAGTTCTCAATCATCCAAGAGACCTCAATTCTATGCAAATAATAAAAAGAATTTGTATGGGGTTGGCAGGGGTGTACTCCTCAGGGAAGAGTCTATCAATTCCCCCACTGAACAGCTGATGAGAGGGGGAAAAAAAAACCATCAATTGTCTGAGCAATTATGAGTGACAAATAAATACATAAATACATAAAATGACCTCTAATTCTCAAAAAAAAATAAAAATAAACCATTTTAAAAATGTATCTAGGCACTATTTTGCTTATTTTCAAAGTGTACTTCTGTTTGGCATTTGAGTTAAGAATGCATTAAAATGCCTGGTCACCCATCTAGATTCCCCCACCCCCCACCACTGCCCTGCTCTGAAAACAAAAGTTTGAAAAGAAGTTAAATAGCTATATACTTCCAATCCTATCAACTGTTTGGATATAGGTGAACAGAAAATACAAACCAACACCACATTCGAATATTTATTTCTATCCTAAAGACAATATTGAATTTAGAATACATTTTTTGAGATCCATATTTTGTACTAGAGAATTCATGTTTGGATCATAACTGGGTTTTACCTTTTAAATGCAAGAAACATTTTAATTTCTTTGTCTGCCAGACATATTTCATTATTACCTTGTTTCCCAACAAAATTTTCTCTTTAATCAATTTGCCATATATGAACTAGGTACATAATAATGCATTAATTAAAGCTAAAATCTATATACATATATAACGGATTTGTAACAGATATATCTAATTCATCAAGTTAGTTATTTTCAGAATAGTTAAATAAGTTTTGAGGCTATTTAACTTAACATGAAGTTGACAGAAAGCTTAAGCTATGCAATTTGAAGTAAGATACTATATAAGAAAGAAACAATATTACAATAGTATTTAGAGAATGCCTACTATATTATAGTCATTAATATCTATGAAAATTAATTACTGTATAAAATTATGTTTTAAATAAAAACTGACAAAGTAACATATTAATATGATAGAGAATTGATTGAAAAATGAGAGTGAGTAAGCATTAGGTATGATGTTGTATTAGTGCTCTGTAATTGACCAACTTCCTTTTTTAGTGGTGGAACAAAGAAAGAATAAGAAAATTTTTAAAATATTGACATCAAATAAAAATACCACTTTACTTAACAATGTCTTTTATATTTTTGAACTTAATCATCTTCATAAAATTTAAGGTATAATTCAAAATTATTATATAACATGAAGTAGTAAGACAAGCCGATAGGTCAAGGAAATTGACTCAAAATATTTGTCAAGGCACACACATGACATACTTCTTAATGAGCCAACTTGGAGCTTGCCTGAGGGCCTTGAAACAGATGCTATCATAAGTACTAACTGTGCCAGCCTATGAGGGGCAATTGCAAAAATGCGTCAGATTTTGACGCAGCCTGGGTATTGGAAGAAGAGTATATAAGGCTTTTCCTATTAATGAATAACATAGTTGTTTGCTTTTCAACTAACTCCCATGTCTGTGTCTTTGACTCTGCAACTTCTCACACCCTCCACCAAAGAAACTGTTAGGACAAGTAACAGCATTAAAGTCATCATTTATACAAATTTATTACCTTGAAACATCAATAAATCACCTGGACTAGGTGCACTCGGTAGCAGGCACAGATAAAGTCTGCCTATCACCATACCCACAGTTGCTGCTGAGGGAATTTGCTCAGCTACCCACCTCGACCTCCAACTGAGCGAACAGATAACTACAGGGATTCCTGAAGGACAGACTCAGAGAACCCGCCTAGAGGTGAGGAGGGGTCACCAGGCCCAAGAGCCTATATCCCAGCCAGGGGTGGGGGGGGAAGAGTTGAGCTCCCATCGGTTCTGGTTCTGCTTTCGGGACCGGGTGCTGTCTGCAGAGTAAGTCCCAAATCAATCTGTAGCAATCTCAGATAAAGTCTGCCTGTCACTATACCTACAGCCCCTGCTGAGGGAATTTGCACGGCTACCCACCTTGACCTCCAACTGAGAGAGCAGATAACTTCTGGGGTCTCTGAAACAGACTCAGACCCTGCCCAGAGAGGTGACAGGAGGCACACAAGCCCGAGTGCCTCAACTGACCAGGAGCCATCTAATCGTGAACCACTGAAGCCATGGGCAAATGGCAGTGCAAAAACTTTCATAATAAGACAAAGAACAACAAGGTAACTCCAGAAGAAAGTGGCGATCTTACAAATACAGGACATGAACTGAGCATAGAGGAGGAAACAGAAGAAAGCAACACCATAAATTCCTTTTTGATGATCATCGAAGCTCTCAAAGAGGATATAAAAATAGCCTTAAAGAAATAGAAGAAATTACAAACAAAAAATTGGAAGAGATGAACAAATCTATGAAAGAAACATGCCGGGAACTAAAACCTGAAATAAAAGCTGGAATAGAAGCAATAAAAAAGGCACAAATTGAGGCAATCATGGAAATAGAAAACCTGAAGAAAAAAGCTGGAACCACAGATACAAGCATAAGAAACAGAGTTCAAGAGATGGAAGATAGAATCTATGAGGTGGAAGACTCAGTAGCTCAAATAGATATATCAGTCAAAGAAAATAGTAAATCTAAAAAAGCCATAACTCAAAATATTCAGGAAATCGGGGACACCATGAAAAGACCAAATTTGAGAATAATAGGAATAGAAGAAGGAGAAGAATACCAGCTCAAAGGTACAGATAATGTTTCAAATAAAATCATAGAAGAAAACTTTCCTAACCTGAAGAAGGAAATGCCTATAAAGATACAAGAAGCTTACAGAACACCAAATAGATGTGACCCCCCAAAAAGTCAGCATGCCACATTATAATCAAGCCACAAAATATACAGAACAAAGAAAAAATTTTAAGATCTGCAAAAGAAAAGGGCCAACACACATATAAAGGCAGATCCATCAGAATAACACCTGGATGTAGCAGGATGAGAGATAGAAACTGCCGAAGCCTGCCTAGACAAGATAAGACAGTCCTACCAAAAATACCCTGCTTCTATGGAGACTTGTCAGATATCATAGGCCAATAGCCACAAAGATAAATGCTCCTGTTACACAGAGAAGGGGTGGATGACTGTCCAGGTAGTTAACTGTCGTTGTCTTCTCCTATATTCTAAAAGTTACTTCATGCTTCCAACTTTAGGTATATATTTTCCTTCTCAGGTCTTGACGGTGTTAAAGATTAGATAGTGAAGTTGTTATTACTTCACGTTCCAGCAAAGACACTCGAGTCTTAAAACTCTATTATTTAAGATAAACAGCCTTAAAACAATCCATATATATATATATTTTTTTTGTATCAACATTTTAGATATTAAATTACACCTTATAGTTGTTTGCTAGCAGTAGTTTGACCTCACTTATGTTAGTTCCTTCCTCTTTCCCACACACTGTCTTATGGTAATCCCTGTAATATGTAGTTTTATACCTAGTCTAGAACCTTCCTATTTAGACAAAATGGGGAGATGTAGCAGGAATCCCTGATTGTATTGGAGAGACATTGTTTTTTGGGGCAGCGCGCGCCACGGCGGAGTAAGAAGAGGTTTCCGGGGCAGCGCGCGCTGGCGGCGCGCGGCTGCGCGCAGAGGGGAGGCGGGACTTCCGGCTCGAGTGCGCGGCAGCTACGGACAGCAGCGGATTCGGCGCTTTGCTAAACTCCCTTTTGCTCTTTTATAACAAAATAAATCTTAGTTGAAACATATCAATTAGTGACGGGTTTATTCCGCGATACCTGACTATTCAATGGAAACAATGAAAGCTAGAAGGGCTTGGCCAGAAGTTATACAGACACTTAAAGAGCATGGCTGCCAATCTAGAATACTATACCCTGCAAAATTATCAATCACCATAGATGGAGTAAACAAGGTATTTCACGACAAAGTCAGACTGAAAGACTATCTATCTACCAATCCAGCACTACAGAGAGTATTAGAGGGAAAACTCCAACCTAAGGACTCCAGATACACCCAAGAAATCACAATCAATCAATAATTTCACAGAAGAATACCATATAGAAAGGAAATACAAATAAGTTACCACCAAAAATGGCAGGAAATATGAATCAATGGTCACTAATGTCCCTTAATATCAATATATATCCTATAAAACATCACATGCTAACAAGATGGATACAACAGCAGAAGCCATCCTTCTGTTGCCTACAAGAAACACACCTCAACCGCAAAGAGAGACAGAAGCTTAGAATAAAGGTTTGGGAAAAGATTTTTCAGTCAAATGGTCCTAAGAAACAAGCGAGGGTTGCAATCCTAATATCTAACAAAGTAGACTTTAAGCTAAAAGCAATTAAAAGAAACCAAGATGGTCACTACTTATTCATCACAAAAATATTGGTCAACAGGAGATTTCAATCTTAAATATTTATGCCCCTAATATAAGGGCACCTACTTATGTAAAAGAAAAACTGCTAAAGCTCAAATCCCATATCAGTTCTTACACCCTAATAGTGGGAGACTTTAATACCCCACTTTTAACCCTGGATAGATCAACCACACAGAGTCTCAACAGAGAAATAAGCAGTCTAAAAGAGGTTATGATGCAAATGGATATAATAGATATCTACAGAAGCTTTCACACAAATGCAAAGGAATATTTATATTTCTCAGTTCCTCATGGAACTTTCTCCAAAATTGACCACATAATTGGTCATAAAGCAAATATCAACAGATAGAAAAAAAATGAAAATAATCTCTTGTGACCTATCAGACAAACCAGGGCCTAAAGTTAGAGTTCAACAACATCAAAACCCAATGAAAGCCTACCAACTCATGGAAACTAAACATCACTCAGCTGAACCATCTCTGGGTCAAAGAAGAAATTAAGAAAGAAATCAAAGTCTTCCTAGAATTCAATGAAAATGAATCTACAACATATCCAAACTTGTGGGACACAATGAAAGTAGTCTTAAGAGGAAAATTCATAGCACTAGATGCCTATATAAAAAACCTAGAGAAATCCCACACTACAGACCTAACAGCACAGCTGAAAGCCTTAGAACAATTAGAAGCAAACTCACCTAGAAGGAGTAGATGGCAGGAAATAATCAAACGTAGAGCTGAAATCTATACAACTGAAACAAAAAGAACAATACAAAGAATCAACGAATCTAAGAATTGGTTTTTTGAGAAAGTTAACAAGATAGATAAAGCCTTTAGCCAAACTAAGCAAAACACAGAGAGAGTGTTCAAATCAACAAAATCAGAAATGAAAAGGGAGACATAACAACAGACCCCCAGGAAATATAGAGAATTATCAGATCGTATTTTGAAACTCTGTATTCCATAAAAATGGAAAACCTAGAAGAAATGGACAGCTTTCTGGACAGGTACCATCTACCAAAATTAAATGAAGATCAGATTAATTACAAAAACAGGCCTATAACCCTTAAGGAAATTGAAGCTGTCATTAAAAACCTCCCCAAAAATAAAAGCCCTGGTCCAGATGGTTTCAGTGCCGAATTCCAGCAGACATTCAAAGAATAATTACTACCGTTACTCCTCAAACTATTTCACACAGTAGAAATTGAAGGAATAGTGCCAAATTCCTTTTATGAGGCCACAATAACCCTAATACCCAAGGCACTCAAAGACACAACAAAGAAGGAGGATTACAGACCAATTTCCCTCATGAATATTGATGCGATAATACTCAACAAAATTTTGGCAAACTGTATGCAACAATGTATGAAAGATATCATCCAACATGACCAAGTAGGATTCATCCCAGAAATGCAGGGCTCATTTAACATACGAAAAACTGTAAATGTTATCAATCATATAAACAAACTAAAGGAACAAAACCACATGATCATATCTTTAGATGCAGAAAAAGCCTTTGACAAAATCCAACACTCCTTTATGAGTAAAGCCATGGAGAGATCAGGAATACAGGGAGAATACCTAAATATAATAAAGGTGATTTACAAGAAGCCAACAGCCAGTATCAAACTTAATGGAGAAAAACTCAAAGCAATCCCACTAAAGTCAGAAACTAGGCAAGGGTGTCCTCTCTGCCCTTATCTATTCAATATAGTTCTCAAAGTTTTAGCTAAAGCAATAAAGGAACAAAAAGAGATTAAGGGGACACAAATTGGAAAAGAAGAAGTGAAGCTATCTCTATTTACAGATGATATGATTGTATACATAAGTGACCCACAAAATTCTTCCAAGGAACTGCTAATGCTGATAAACACCTTCAGCAATGTAGCAGGATACAAGATAAACTCAAAGAAATCAGTAGCCCTTCTATACGCTAAAGATAGAAGAGCTGAAAAAGAAATAAGGGAAACATTACCCTTCATATTAGCTGCAAATAGTATTAAATACCTTGGAGTAACTATAACCAAAGAAGTAACAGACCTATTTGACAAAAATTTTAAA
>PVIH01011211.1:0-47775 GCA_004025045.1 Sigmodon hispidus | reverse complement strand
GAAATTGAAGAGGATATCAGAAAATGGAAAGCTCTCCCATGTTCCCGGATTGGTAGGTTCAGCAAAGTAAAAATGGCAATTCTACCGAAGGCAATCTACAGATTCAATGTATTGCCCATCAAAATCCCAACACAATATTTTTTAGACCTTGAAAGAACAATACTCAATTTCATTTGGAATAATAGAAAGCCAGTATTGCCAAAACAATTTTACTCAACAAAAGAACCTCAGGAGGTATCACCATCCCTGACTTCAAGCTATACTATAGAGCTACATTAATAAAAATAGCCTGATACTGGCATAAAAACAGACTTGTGTACCAATGGATTAAAATTGAAGATCCAGACATTAACTCAAAAACCTATGAACACCTGATCTTTGACAAAGAGGCCCAAAACATTCAATGGAAAAAGATAGTATATTTAACAAGTGGTGTAGGCAATTCTGGATGGAAGTGTGTAGAAAAATGAAAATAGATCCGAGCCTGTCACCCTGCACAAAAACTCAAATCCAAGTGGATCAAAGACCTCAACTTAAACCCAGCCACTTTGAACTTGATAGAAAAGAAAGTGGGAAATACTCTTCTACAAATTGGCACAGGTGACCACTTCCTAAATATAACACCAGTGGCACAGACACTAAGACCAACAATCAATAAGTGGGATCGCCTGAAGCTACGAAGCTTTTGCAAAGCCAAGGACACTGTCAATAGGACAAAATGACAGCCTACATAATGGGAACAGATTTTTCACCAACCCTACAAGTGATAGGGGACTGATCTCTAAGATATATAAAGAGCTCAAGAATCTAGAGCCGAAAACCTTGAATAACCCAATCAAAAAATGGTGTACAGATCTATAAAGGGAATTCTCAGCAGAGGAACTACGAATGGCTGAAAGGCACCTAAAATAGTGTTCATCATCTTTAGACATCAGAGAAACGCAAATCAAAACAACTTTTAGATACCACCTAACACCTGTTAGATTGGCTAAGATAAAAGGCACAGATGACAGCCTATGTTGGAGAGGATGTAGAGCAAGGGGAACACTCCTCCATTGTTGGTGGGAGTGTAAGCTTGTTCAGCCACTTTGGAATGTAATATGGCGATTTCTCAGAAAATTGAGAATCAATCTCCCCAAGTACTCATCAATACCACTTGTGGGTGTATACCCTAAAGAGGCACATTCACACTCCAAAGGTATTAACTCAACTATGTTCATAGCAGCATTTTTTGTAGTAGCAAGAACCTGGAAACAACCTAGATGTCCCTCAACTGAAGAATGAATTAACAAACTGTGGTATATCTACACAATGGGATACTACTCAGCAGTAAGAAAAAATAATATCCTAAAATTCACAGACAAATGGATGGATTTCGAGAATATCCTCCTGGGTGAGGTATCACAAACTCATAAAGATAAGCAGGGGATGTGCTCACTTATTCGTGGTCTCTGAACAAACAAAGAAGAAAAAAAGCCAAGCATCCCTAAGCGGCAAACCACAACCACTGAACAGCTTGGGATCAGAAACACCCTGGACCGACCCTTCAGATCCCACTCCAACTATAGGAACACCTGACTCACCCTTGAGGGAGGGGGACAAAACTGTATTTGCCAGCAGTGGAGTCTGATCTAAGCATTATTGGGTCAGTGGGACCATAGGACTGTCTGCTCCCTGCCCAGGGAGGGGATGGGGAGTTGTGGAGAAGAAAAAATGACCTGATGTGGCGGGAGAGGGAAGGCATCTTGAGTAAGAATATACAGGGATAGAAAAAAAATTTAGAGGGAAAGCTGAACACAAAGTAAATATATGTGTAGTAATCTTATTTGCATTATCACCCTTGATAAGTCATACTTATGATGTTTATCTTCTTCATAGTTATTGTTAACTTATCAGCATTTTAAATTCATTTTACTGTTTTTCTTGATAAATACAACATAAATAAAGAAGGAAAACAAAGAAACTTCAATAAATCATAAATTTATTGAAAATGTTTGTTGATTTATTCATTATGCTTTAGTGTCAAATTAGAACAATTCTCTACATGCTATCTATAATGCATAAACACTTTTGTTTTTTATGTTTTTTTTGAAAATCAGTATCTAACTTTATATAAAAAAGCAAAACATTAAGGATAGCTAAAAAAACATACAGTAATAAAACTTCTCTTTTCTCTAAAATAGTTGAAACATAAAAAATAAAATCTAAAGCTCCCCAAGCCCAGTTAGGCTCAGCTACAGATGAAGAAAGCACAGTAGGTCATGGCTAATGCCCATGGATGCACTATGGCCACCAAAAATTTCTGCTAAACAACCTTTCTACTGTCAAATCAGAAACTTTGTTTTGCTTTGTTTGTTTCCTTGTTTTGTTTATTTGTGTGTGTGTTTAGATGTGTGTGTTTTAAATCACTTTATTCATCCATCATCTTTCAATGAAATAAGAATTTTTTTCCTTAAAGTCCACTAATGAGTGACTACAACCCCTGCTTACCCCTCTGGGTTTGTGAGACCTCACTCAGAAGAATATTCTTCAAATCTATCTTTTCGCCTGTGAATTTTAGTATATTATTTTTTCTTACTGCTAAGTAAGATGTGTACTACTACTTCATTGTATAGATGTACCATAGTTTATTAATTCTTTCCTCATTTGAGGGGAATCTAGGTTGTTTCCAGGTTCTTGGTATAATAAATAAAGCTGCTATGAAAATAGTTGAGCTAATGCTTCTGGGGTGTGAACTTCTGTCTTTAGGGTATATGCCCAATAGTGATATTGCTGGATCCTTGGGGAGAATAATTCCCAGTTTTCTGAGAAATTGCCATATGGTATTCTAGAGTGTCTGAACCAGTTTACACTCCCACCAACAATGGAGGAATGATTCCCTTGCTCCACATCCTTTCCACCATAGGCTGTCATCTTTGTTTTTGATCTTAATTATTCTGAGAGGTGTAAGGTGGTATCTCAAAGTCGTTTTGATTTGGATTTCTGTGATGGCTAAAGATACAAGAGCATAGATGCTTTTCTAATAATAAGTAGTGCTTGGTAACTTGTTTGCTTGCTCTATATTATAACTAACAATATCATACATAACCTGAAAAAAACAAGAATACTTAACAAATTAACCTAGTAGATAACAACATAAAAGACAAATTTTTATTAAAAATGTTACTAGATTCTCAAATCATACTAAAATTTTTATCATGGCTAAATTAGAACAATCAACTGAAATATGACTAAGCAATATATTAACAATAACATCACAATGTGTAAAAAATGACATTGAATATGTACTCAGGAAAAGCTTAGTTTTAAAAACCTATCTTCCTCAGTGTGGTCTTTTGTTTGCTCTGATGTTGTGATTTTATTTTGTGCTTTCAGAGAGGTAATTATGGACTAGTTTAGTATTATTAGATATTTATAATCCCTTAGTAATGTTTCCTAATCTCTTCCCTTCTCTGTCCTAAGATAATTGTACCACAGCTCAGCAGAATTGTTAATTACTTCCCCATGATAAGGGAATAAACTGCACACACAACCTTCAGTGAACAACTTGGAGTCCTGGATGAGAGAAAAATAATAGATATCCTTTTATGATCATGTTTCAGCCATTTTTCTTAGGTTCAGTTATATCTTTTTTAAATTTAAATTTTTGTTCTAATAGGAGGAAATTCAAAGCTGAATATAATTATATGTATGATTTATTTCCTTTGTAATTTAGAAGTCAATTTTCATTTTGTACTTAATACTGAATATTTTAAAAATATAAAGTCACCAAAATATCTAAACAACAGGAAAGCATCAATGAGATTATAAATTGAGTTATGCTAAAGAGAGTTCTCAAAAGAAGAAATGCAAATGGCCAATAAACACCTAAAGGACTTCCACAATTTCAGTGATAAAAACTGATTGCTTTTTCCTAGTCCATTATTTGTTTATAGACATTTAGGTTGATTTTTTTTCATTTTCCAAAAATAGAGCAGCTACTTATCTCTACTGTAGGATATGAAATCCTTTGGGTATCTGCCCACAGGTCATATTTGTTTAGGTCATAGTGTGTTTCTATTCTTTCTCTATTCAGAAGCCTCCAGAATTATATTTAACATGTCAGTAACAGTTTCTACTCCCATTGTGATTACATACGACTGCCCTTTTTGCCACCTCTTCATTAACATTTTTTATTCTTTCATTTTCCTGATGATGGTCATTCAGATTTGGGGAAGATGGAATTTTAAAGGTGTTTTTAACTGTATTCTCTTGTTGCCTAAACATGTGATGAAGTTTTTTCATGTATTTGTTAGCTGTCTTAGTTTACTTTCAATTACTAGGAGAAAGACAATTACCTAAAGCAACTATGTGAAGAAAATTTTACTTGTCTATAAAAAAACATATAATCAGAATCATAAAAAAATCATAACCAACTACTGAGAAAAGACAAAGAAATAACCAAAGTAATTTAGGAAATTGGAGTCATGAAGTGAAGAAGAAACTATAGAGAAAAGCTGAAGGTTTACATTTTTTTCTCTTGTCTACTCTGCTTACATTTTTATATAACTAAGCTATCTATTCAAGTGAGCACCATTCAAAAAATACTGGATGCTCCCACATTGATCATTAGTCAAGTAGTTTCTTTATAAAGTCTAATTAGGCAGATCTGATGTAGATAATATCTCAAATAACTTTACTTTCTATCATGCTGAAACAGTTGACATTTATATGACATTTTTTATTAGTATTTTTATTTTCTGTTCTGATTCATAACCATATTTTCAGTTGGGTTCTTAATTTTCTTAATGTTTAATTTGTATTGATTTCCTTATACATCCTAGATTCCAATTTTCTATAAGTGTAGATGATAAAGAATTTTTACCATTCTGAAGACTGACTCTTCCTTTGACTGTTATCTTTTCTTGTACAAAAGTGTTCTTTTACTAAAGTTTGATGTGACCTCATTTGCCAATTGCTAGTCTTATTCTTAGTGCCACTGATGTCTTATTCAGAAAATCCTTATCTATGTATATCCATTGAAGCAGGCTTGTTAATTTTACTTTTAGCAGTTTGAAAGCACTAGCCTTTATTTTAAAGTAATTAACCTCCTGAGCAAGGTATCACAAACCCAGAAAGAAAAGCAGGGGATGTACTCACTCATTAGTGGACTCTAAACAAACAAAGAAGAAAAAAGCAAAGCATGCCCAAGCTGCAAACCACAACCACTTGAACAGCTTGGCATCAGAAACACCTTGGACTGACTCATTGGATACCACTCCCCCTAGAGGAACACCTGACTCAGTCTTGATGTTGGGGGGAGAAAACTGGATTTTCAAGGAGTGGAGGCTGAACTGAGCAATATTGGGACCTTGGGACTTTGGGACCACCTGCTCACAGGGGGCATGGAGAGATGTGGAGAAGAGAGAATGACCTGATGTGGTGGGAGGGGGAAGGGACTTTGAATAAGGATATACAAGGATAGAAAATATGACTTTTTTATTCATAATAATAAAAAAATAAAAGATTAAAAAAGTCATTGACCTTTTGGCAGATAAGTTTTGTATAGGGTTATTTAGTTTTACTTTCTGACATGCTGAAATCTAATGCTCAAGTTTCATTATTTTTTAATGCCGAAACCAGTCTTCTAAAATCATTTGGTAAAGTTACTATCTTTACTCCATTGTATGCTTAGCATCTTATCAAAATCAGTTAATTGTAATTGTGTTGATGTATATATTAGTTGTGGAATCTCTTCTGTTGATGTATGTGTTCTTTTCCTACTGATACAATGCTGGTTTTATTAATATAGGTTTGTATATAGGTAGAAATCTAGTACAGTAAAATACTTTAATATATTATTTTTGTACAGGATTGCTTTGTCTATCTGAAATTTTTGCCTTCAAATATTCTTTGGATAACTTTTCTATATTGATTAACAATGACATTGGAATATTTATTTTTTTATATTGAAGAGATGGATTGCTTTGGGTGGGATGTCTATTATTATAACATTGATCCCTTTCCATGAGCTTAAAAAATTTGTCCATCTTCTACCATCATTTTTAGTTTTATTTTTTAGTGTCTTAAATTTTTATAATGGAATTTTTATTACCTTAAACTTATTTAAGTATGCTATTTTTACTGTGGCTGTTATGGATAAGATTGATTACCTGACATCATACTCAGTATTGTTAATTAGAAAAGATATTGATTTTTGTCTTATTTCTATCCTACTACTTCTCTAAGAAGGTTTATTCATGAAGTTTTAAAGATCATTTTTGTAAAGAATTATTATACTAGTTTATACCTTTTAATTGATTTTCTTTCAATTTTATTCTCTTGTCATACTTATCTTACTATTTCCAAGAATTATTTATAAATAATATGCAGATGTCCTAGTTGGGTCCCATGCAGGCTCCACAGCTATCAGTCTGAAGATTGAGAGTTCCAACACACTTGGTTGAGTTGGTTCTGTAATTATTAAGCTTATTCTGCTGTGAAAGCCTGTGAGTTGAAATAATGACTGGTTAGACACGATATGTCTATTATATATAGTAGCAGCAGCAAAAATATTATGGGAGTAAATAATCACTTTCTGACTAAATTTAAAGCCTGATCTATAAGTCACAACTCATGGCTGATATTGTTAACTGAGTCAAAAATTTGTAACAATCTAAATCATTGGCCCTAGGGGAAAACCTTGTACTATGATTTTGCTTAGTAGTCATAGTATTAGGCTATCATCTAACTTCTTATTTTTGCATCCACAGATTAAAACACACCTCATACTTTATCAAAGACACAAATTGTACTATATATAAATTAATATAGAGATCAACAACTGTTCAACATGTAGAAAATAAGAATCTATGGAGTGGATTTTAATCCTTTTAATGAGGTATCTCAATCAAAACCCTGCCATGATGGTACCAAGGTTCATCATGGAAGAGGACACAAATAGATTTTCAGAGTCAGAGGTAATGCACTTCTCCATAAAGCAATTTTTACCAGCATGTCAAGGCCACTGCATATATATTGCCATAATTTCAATAATGGCATGCAAAGGATTAGGGCAGCCAAAGTCCCAGCACAAATGGGTAATGGTCTCATAGAGTTCTTCCAATAGCAGAGAATATTTTTTGGTAATATATTGGCTTGGGAAGAATATTCAGATTTCTGTGGAATATGGCCATGAAAGTCTACTGTGTTCCAGTAGACAGTTTTGCATGTTAGCACATGCAAACTACAAGTTAACTTATTGGACATTTTTATAATGTTAGAACACATTTAATTGGGAGGAAATTGTGGTAGAAAAAAATTAGGAGAGAGTGAAAAAAAAGGAAATGCACAGTGTATTAATTCAAAAATATTAAATGTGCACAAGAAATTCTCAAAATTAAATTAACTCAGAAGGTTTTTATAAATAATTATATGATCCCACTAAAATCAGGAACTAGACTTGGATGTCCTCTCTCTCCTTATCTATTCAATATAGTTCTCAAAGTTTTAGCTAAAGCAATAAGAGAATGAAAGGAGATTAAGGGGATACAAACTGGAAAAGAAGTGAAACTATCTCTATTTGCAGATGATATGATTATATACATAAGTGACCCACAAAATTCTTACATGGAACTTCTATGGCTGATAAACACCTTCAGCAATGTAACAGGATACAAGATTAACTCAAAGAAATCAGTAGCCCTTCTATACACTAAAGATAGGAGAGCTGAAAAAGAAATAAGGGAAACATTATCCTTCATAATAGCTGCAAATAGTATTAAATACCTGGTTACAGTATAACCAAAGAAGTAACAGATCTATTTGACAAAAATTTTAAGTCACTGAAGAAAGAGATTGAAGAGGATATCAGAAAATAGAAAGCGCTGCCATGTTCCTGGATAGGTAGAATCAACAAAGTAAAAATGGCAGTTCTACCAAAAGCAATCTACAGATTCAATGCAATGCCCATCAAAATCCCAACACAATATTTTTGGACCTTGAAAGAACAATACTGAATTTCATTTGGAATAGCAGGAAAGCCAGGATTGTCAAAACAATTTTACTCAACAAAAGAACCTCAGGAGTCATCACCATCCCTGACTTTAAGTTATACTATAGAGCTACAGTAATAAAAACTGTCTGGTACTGGCATAAAAACAGACTTGTGAATCAATGGAATAGAATTGAAGATCCAGACATTAACCCAAAAACTTATGAACACCTGATCTTCAACAAAGAGGCCCCAAATATTCAATGGAAAAAAGATAGTATATTTGACAAATGGTTTTGGCATAGCTGAATGGTAAGTGTAGAAAAATGCAAATAGATGCAAGCCTGTCACCCTGCACAAAACTCAAATCCAAGTGATCAAAGACCTCAACATCAACCCAGCCACTTTAACTTGATAGAAAAGAAAGTGGGAAATACACTCCTACGAATTGGCACAGGAAACCACTTCCTAAATATAACACCAGTTGCACAGACACTAAAATCAACTATCAATAAGTGGGATCTCCTGAAGCTGAGAAGCTGATGTAAAGCCAAGGACAATATCAATAGGAGAAAATGACAGCCTACAGAATGAGAAAAAATTTTCACCAACCCCCTACAAGTGATAGAGGACTGATCTCTAAGATAAATAAAGAACTCAAGAATCTAGAGCCTAAATCCTTGAATAACCCAATGAAAAAATGGGGTATAGATCTAGAAAGGGAATTCTCAGCAGAGGAACTATGAATGGCTGAAAGGCACCTGAAAAAGTGCTCATCATCTTTAGCCATCAGAGAAATGCAAATCAAAACAACTTTGAGATACCACCTGACACCTGTTAGATTGGCTAAGATAAAAGACACAGATGACAGCCTATGCTGGAGAGGATGTAGAGCAAGGGGAATACTCTTCCATTGCTGGTGGGAGTGTAAGCTTGTTCAGCCACTTTGGAATGCAGTATGGCAGTTTCTCAGAAAAATGAGAATCAGTCTCTCTAAGGATCCAGCAATACCGCTTCTGGGTGTATACACTAAACATGCACAGGCGCACTCCAAAGGCATTAGCTCAACTATGTTCATAGCAGCATTATTTGTAATATCAAGAACCTGGAAACAACCTAGATGCCCCTCAACTGAAGAATGGATTAACAAACTGTGGTACATCTACACAATGGAATACTACTCAGCAGTAAGAACAAATAATATCCTAAAATTTGCAGGCAAATGGATGTATTTGGAGAATATCCTCCTGAGCAAGGTATCACAACCCCAGAACGATAAGCAGGGGATGTACTCACTCATTAGTGGACTCTAAACAACAAACAAACAGGATAAAAGCAAAGCTTGCCCAAGCTGTAAACCAGAACCACTCAACAGCTTGGGATCAGAGATACCTTGAAATGTCCTTTAGGATCCCACTCCCCATTGAGGAACACCTCACTCAGTCTTGAGGTTGGGTGAAGTAAACTGGATCTGCCAGGAGTGGAAACTGAACTAAGCAATTTTGGGACAGTGGGACCTAGCGTCTGCCTGTCTCCTGCCTCAGGAGTGGCGGGGGATGGGGGGCAAGGGGAGTTGTGAAGAATAGAGAATGACCTGATGTGGTGGGAAGGGGAAAGTACCTTGAAGAAGGATATACAAGGATAGAAAGTGTGACTTCTGTTTTCATAATAATAAAATAAAAACATTACACTATCTTTTTAACAATACATGCTTAAAATAAACATTTAATTAATTCATATATTTATTGAATATGTAAGTATATGTTGTCAAAATAATAATAAGAATATATATATGCTCCTCTCTGTTTAAAAAAATTTAAGAAAACAGTGTTTCTTCATAGTACATTTACTGTAAGATATAATTGATCTTCTATGCTATGTTACAGTGTTGGCTTAAGGCATATTTTTATATAAAATATATCACAAAGAAAATACTTTAGATATGTAGTAAAAGAATCTATTTGAGTAACAGTGAATTTTCAAAGAAAAAAAATAAATTTAATCTCTTGGAACTTAGTAGCCTCTGGGTATACAACCTGATAAACAAATACTTTGAATGACTGTAGTAGTTTCAAAACATGGTACTTTAAATGAAGGTAAGAAACATAGATATTTCCTATGCATTTTAAACAACTTTTGACATTTAAAAGTCTAAGTATGCAAGTTTTCTCAAGTATTGTATTGAACTAGAAGCATGTACCTGAAGTTCTTTTCATCAGTCCATCACACTTCAAAGCACAGACAGCATCCTCTTGGCAGTGAAAGTTCAATACACATACCAATTCTTTTATGAATACTAGTCTTCAGCAAATGATGATATTTATAAGTTCTATTTAAAAAACTGGGGTTTCTGGAAGCCCTCACCTTTTATTCTAATTCCAGTTATTTTATTTAAGGGTTTTCTGATAATGTTCACTATAATATCATAAAAAAGCAAAAGCAAATATCATCAAATTGACAAGAAATTAGCAACAATTGTTTGTAATAGAATATGTAGGGCACAGAAAGAAGCATATACTCAACAGAATCAGACTGAATTTACCATTTGAAAAACTGACAGGAAGATTTCTAGGGCTTGGAGGTATGGCTCCAAGCTAAAACACTTGCCTAAAATTCACAATGCAATAAGTCTGATCTCAGAAAAAAAACAAAGAAAGGAGGAAGAGAAGAATGTAGGAGAATAGGCACAGGAGTAAGGGGCCATATTCCTGCTGATCTCAGTGAAGATCCTTTTGGCATGGATTTAAGGGATATTTTTATTCACTTACCTCTCATGGTGATACTGTTATGAGCATTTTGTAATATGTTAATTTTATTTTTATTTTGTTTGCTATTGTTTATTTTCATTTTGTTTTTATATCTCAATCATATATTCTCCTCCCTCCCCTCTTTCCAGTTTTTCCCCTCTCACTCTATAGTAAACCTCCCATCCACTTCTTCTCCAATATTTCTCTGCATACAGGTGGGTTTCCCATGGATATCAGTGAGCCCTGGTATATAAAGTAACAGTGAGACTAGGCACCTCATCTTCTAGTAAGGTTGGAAGATGCAATCCAGTAAGAGTAGAAGAATTTCATTTTAAAGAGCAGAAAACACTCCTTCATTGATGTTACTCTGTTACATGTAGTAAATGTAGTATTTGGCTCTTTGCTGATCTACATAGAGTTGGAGAAGGAAAAGACGTAAGTCCTTAGGACAAGGAAACTATTGGGAGGAAACCTGGCTACTCACAAATAAAGCTTTAAACCTAGCTATCTGTCTCAGGAGAAGTAACTTAGATAATTCTTTTTATTTATCTATACCTGGTATGGGAGAAAATAATGGATGGTTAGTCTGATTTTATCATTAGTAAGCTGGTTGGTGCCATCTTGTTGGTCACATAGTAAACTAAAAATAACTTTGTATACTCACATCATTACTCTAATTTTAACTTTAAGTCAGAAAAGTACAATGTTTTAAACATAAAACACTACTTATTTGACTCCAAAAAATGTGTATGCATATCTTTTATATTTTCTAATTCATTACCAATAAAGAAATTATGTGGGAAATATCAAATACCATAATATTTTTAGAATACAACATAAAGTTAAATGTACCATATGAAGTAATTTGGTCCCATATTTTTCTTCTTGACAAGACCAATAAAAATGTCATGTAAGTTAAGCCCAAGGAGTAACTTTCTTACCACAAATATGTAAGTCTTGGAGAATCTATCAAGTACATTTTCATAGAGGAAAATTATCTGCAAATGGACAAGAAACCAAAGAAATCTTGTTAAATTATGTTCCAATGATAAACTGATTTAAAATTCTGTAAGAATTCTAAAGGAAATGGATTCCAGAAAATAGTAATGTTTAAAATTCTCAGGTAATATCTCTGAAAAATATAAACCATTGAATATTTTCTGTGATTTAGTGGTCGATGAAAGATATTAAACATACCATGTTTTGTCACACATATAAATAAATATAGAAGCCTAAGTTATCTAACCAAAAAAATTAATACATTCCCTAACTATACTTTAATACTAGTAAAAAAGACTTTGGGAAGTGAGATAAAATAAAGCTTGACACAATAGGAATGGTACAGTGGTTAGGAGCATATACTGTTATTATTGAGGATCTGATTTTTGTTTGTAACATTCTTACATGCATACACACACACAGATAAACACTAAGTTAACTAATAAATTTGTGTCTTAGTAGATAGAAAAGCACTCATATTATAAACTGAGCAGATACAAAAGATAGGTGACAAATTTGAAAAATTATTCTTGTCCTCCTTAAATTTTCCATCAGATTATTTCTAGGCAAAGAACATTTGAATGCAAAAACAAGCTTAAAGTAAAATGCAGAAGTAACCTTCAAACACATCTAGATTTAGTTAGAGAAGATCATACTACATAAGACATAACTGGTCAGTTTCGGTCAAGAAACAAAACAAACATGACAGCTAATAGTCTGTTTCTTGACCCTCCATTCTCACCCTTCCTCCCTTCTCCCTCTGAGATAAATGACTCTAATAAAGATAAGATAGTTTTTCAGATCAAATTATTTGTTATCAGTGTATGAAAAATAACTACATTTGAACAAAGTATTATCTTTTGAGAGAGAATTCAAAGACCTCTTTCAGATAGGTACGCATAGAATCTTTTATAAAGAAAATGAAGTTTTCCTTCTAAGATGCATATCAAAGATTTTTTAAAATGATACCCACATTTCTATTCAGTGCATATAGTGTATTTCTCATAATTTCTACAAAACAATGCATGCAATATTTTATTATTTTTCTCCAAATAGAGCATTATTCCATGCCTTATTTACATTTGTATTTGTAGCATTTACTTTCTCTCATAGAGGTATTTGGTAAAATATAGAATGAAGAATATATATCACAAAGATATGAATTTTATTAAAAATAAATTGAAGATTCATTTTTCTGTAAGTATTAGACAAAAAGGAAATCCAGTTAATACTTAGTTGTTCCATGTGGAAACTAATATCAAGGCTACTTTATGAAAAATATGAAACAAAGTAAAAGACTGAGTAACCAGGAGGCTTTTCAATAAGCTTAGACTGGTAACAAAAGATAAAATATTGGACTATGAGGAAGAATTTTGATGAATAATAATGAAAGGCTGAAAACAACTGAAAACTGCAAATGGTCTATCAGTAGTATGATTTGTAGTCTCTATAGTTTCACCACTAAAAGTGTACTTTAAAATCGTTTCTAGTGAGTAATAGTAACTATCTGGAGTAACTCATTTTGTCTTATCACTGCAAGAGTACTTGAGGGTACTGAAAAAAACTATTGTTCCTGGTTTTCATTTTTACTCACTTTTCTGGTTAGAATAGATCATAGCTTTTAAAAATAGCTTTCAGGTGTCAGAACCCAAGGAAATGCTTTAAAAAAAATCTAAGTGCGTAGCCATGGATAGTTTCATACTTGAGAATCATGGCCATGTGGCCAATTGTAAACACTTCTACAGTATATAGCTAAAAAATTTTAAATATCTTAGTTGATAAAGTGATGACTACTTTTGTTCTTCTTGCTGGAAACCTCATACCCATAGTCTTAAGAGTTTCTTTTAACTTCAGTGAACAACCATCTAAACTGAAACATCTTGTCCCTTACTACAAGTTGTATGCTCTTCTAATAATATATTTTAGACATGTTCTGGTTTTTGTATCTATGGCAATGTATGCTGTGCAACTACTTAAATATAATCTCTAAATGACTCCAAGGAATTCTTCCATAAAGCACATGTGAAGCCATTTCCTGAAAATTTAATTATTTATTTATTTTTGCAAATAGCTGTGAGACTCACAGAAATGAGGTAGTAACCAAAAATTACAAGGTTCATGCAATTTCTAAAACTTAAAGGATTCACAAGGCTCTGGGAGAGGATAAATCAGCAGTAACAATTGGTAAAGAGAAGAACCTTTTCAGTGTGTGGCCAATGCCCTGTATGAGGTAAGGAGGCATTTGTTTATTACTCTGTCCTATCCCTTCTGTAGCCCCCCACGAATTTATGTAGGACCAAAAAGTATAAATAAGTACCTAGAAAAAAATGAATGTAGCAGCTATGAGAACACAGCATGAACATAAAACAGAAACATATACAAAAGATTATGGTCTATAATATGTAACTGTATATGAGGACATAACTTAATAGGATGTAAAATTTTCTGAGTGTACAAGACTATTTCTTTTACTGATTTGACATTAGTGCTATAAAGCACAATAAAAGGTAGGCTGAAATTTGAAAATGGTTTATTCATTTATAGCATTGCATAAATAAGTACTGGCATTTCTTATAAGAAAAAAATGAAATAAATTTATTCATAAGAAATATAATTATCTTTTACAGACGTTAAATATACATTCCTTATGAACATGCAAAAAATTATCTTTGTTATAATACACTATAAAAAGTAAATATAAAAGGACAAATTGCAAAGCACAGAAAATCATTTCTCTCACAATAGTGAACATGTACTATCAATTGATATTAATTATAAATTGTAAAAAATAGGAATAATTTATATGACAAAAATAATTGCAAGACTAGAGCCTAATATTTTTCTTTTAAATGCATTCATAGAAGTTTTAACACTATTATTCACAGTATAATTGCCTTTCCTATGGTAAAAGTTAAACATATATTTTACTGAATTTCTGTCATTCACTAAATGTCCTTGGGTGATGGCCCTTTTCTTTTTTATTCATTCATAACATAATCTTGAAAATGTGCTTAGAAGATACTACAAATAATTATTTTGTGAATGCAAAAAAAAAGTGAGTGTCTCCAGAGGAACACCTGACTCAGTCTTGATGTTGGGGTGAAGAAAGCGAATCTGCTAGGAGTAGATGCTGAACTAAGCCACATTAGGACCTTGGGACCTCCTGCTCTTGCTGGGGAGGAGATAAAGTGATGTGGAGAAGAGAGAGTGACTGGAAGGAGAGGGAGGGGGAAGGGAGCTTGAATAAGGGTATACATAGATAAAAATTAGGACTTTATTCAAAATAAATAAATAAATAATTTTAAAAAAGAAAAAGAAAGTGAATCAAATTTTTAGTAGTTTTTCCTAAGAAGCTGATCTTACAACCTTCTTTTTGACTTTTTGATAAACTCTTATGAAATAATTTTTTTAAAAGCATCATCATATTAATTGTCATAATATATAATTTTGTAAGCAATATAAACACAAATGACAATATCTGATTTTCTATATAATTTTGTCTGGAAGCAATGTTAAACAAATGTGAGCAATAGAAAATAGAAAGTTAAATTATATATCTTAGTGTGTGGGATGACAATGGTTCAGTACTTTTTTCTAAGAAGAAAATAATTATTATCATTTTACTGTCCCTTAAGAAAAAAGTCTGTAGTATAAATTAAGTAAAACCATGCTCACTTATTGAAGTTTTAATAATTTCTGATATTTATTTTTGCTCTTCAATCTACAAAAACAGTACAGCACACTTATGATCTTGGTAATGATTTGTTCTTAATCAGATTCAAAATTTTCAAGTATAAAATTCATTCATGAACTAATATTTTTACCATATGTCCTTGCTTCTGGATACATATAATCTGTAGAAATAAATTTAATCAAGGAATACCAAAAATATCAAATGCCTTCTTTACATTAATCTAGGTCTTTTAGCACACTGTTCCATCAAACTATAATATTTTTATAATAAGTAAGCTGAATATTTATTTTTCAAAGTGTAAATAAATCTTGTCTTTCTTGTTTATTATAAAGCTAAATGTACCAGACAATTTTGTTTTAAACTTTCTCTATTAATTCCATCTCATATTAAAACATATTGAAAATACTTTATATAATTATTTTAGAAATATTATACATAATAATCTGATTTTTCTAGACAAACTATTATAGAAAGTTTCTTGAGAATAATTAGTTATCCTCACATCCATACTATTCACTTAAACAAATATCAAGGATATAAGAAGCATTATATTATTTTGAGTAAAATTCCCTAGTTGATAATCCTTTCCCCAAACTGTCATTATTTTATGTAGGCATTCATTTAATATAATAACATCATGAGAAGTATGTAAAACCATTAAATTATAAAAACTCATAATAAATATAGACAAGCATAGAAGCAATAGAAAGAAATATATTATTTCCCCTTGATCCTGCTCTTAGTATCAAAACAAACTACAATGACATTTTGTTGTAAGTTAAGCTCAGTCATTGCAGGCACAGGCTAGTGGTTTTGTACCTAATATCCAGGACCAGGATAGCAACTCTCTAACCTGGTTTTAGATATTGGATCACCCACGGTAGAGGAAGAAATACATGAATAAGAAAAGAACTTTTGTTAATATATTTCATCTTTCATTTTATTGCCTGTTATTTTTTGTATAAAATCAATATTAAATTATTTTCTGATCAAAATAGTGATCTATAAACATTTTTTCTGATCATAACAATATAGTAAATTTAGTAATGAGTCAAGTCTAGTAAAATAAAACTCATAAAAATAAAAAGCAAAAAATCAAAACAATTCATTAAATAAGCCAATTAAGAATAAATTTGTAAATGTTATAGAAAGACAAAATATAACTCAAGAATAAGTACAAAGCAGATAAGCAAATAGGAAATAAAACCATTTGCGAGGGTAATTATCTTACCTATCAAAGGGTAAAGTCTATCCATTAAGGGACATACAGTGACTGAATGGATAAAGATGAACATTATCCAACAAAATGTTGCTTTTAAGACAGATCCCACCAGTAAGATTATCCAGAGACTAACTAAAGGAATGGGAGAAAATTATCCATACAAAGAGGAGTTGAAAAGAATGCAGCAGGAGATATATTCCTATTGGATAGGCAGACATAAATCAGTTCAGAAAAATAACAACATAAGTTAAGGCCTAAATTCACTCAAATACAAGGAAATCATAGAATATTTATTTTTTTAGTAGTTGGACATTAGCTATTTTTGTCTTTTGATATTCTATATAAACTCTGAAATCAAATCAATTTATTGATGTCCACAATATTTGCCATGTATCCTTCAATTTTTCTAAACATGATTGATAATTTGTATAATTTTTGTTGTTTTTCATGGGTTTTGAGATTTCTGTTTTAAATGTCATTGTGAAAGAATAAATATTTATTTCTTTACAAAAATAAATAACAATAAAAAATTTAAAAAAGAAAATCCATACTCATTCTCACCCTACCAGTCACCATTCTACTCTCTGCTAAAGACTTTGTATGAAAGTGAGGTTGTTAAAGATTTGGCTTTCTGTGTCTTTTTTAAAAAAAATTATATCCTGTAGATTTTTGTAAATAAAATGGAAAATAAGAAAAGATACTTTAGCACAATGAAGACATATTCTTCAACTTTAGAATAATCTAAGAATTGACATTTTTATTATTTATTTTCAGTTCAACCCTGAGGAAAATAGCCAGAACATTCCAATGTGAGAAAGAGAGAGCAGAGGAAGCCAAATTGTGATGGTCTAAACAATACGCAGTTTTCGTGAGAAACAACACCAGAAAGCTGTTGTAACAAACACAGTCAGCAAATATTCAAGATACAAGTAAACATATAATAACCATAATTTCTCTAGAAACTCCTAGATAATGTTTTAATATAGATATGGAGGAACTAATCCAATTTAAAACAGCAAAGGAAAAGTAAGTTAATGCAGAGATATTAGACCTCTCCTGATAAGTTAAAAAAAAAATGAATGTTACATGACATGTTATCAGGTGCATTACTAGGAGCCAGAATACCAAGAAGTCTGGTGTTAAAAAGTATCTCCAGCATATGGCTATATAAACAAGACCAGAGGAATAGAAACATCAAAATTCATGTTAACTTGGGAGAAAATATAACGTATAGGCTCCCTCTTCTTGACAAGGAAATACAGGTAACTAATGACTACCAGGTGAATGTTAGTCTCTCCCAGAGATGAGATACTAGTCAGTTCTGAAAGTATATGCACAGAGTCAACAAAATTGATACAGTAAGTTATATTTATATATTTGTGAGAATGCACAACTATTTTTGTGTTGTGTTCTATCTGTGCACTTCCTATTATTTTGTCTTGTTTTAAGAGAGATAGAACAGAAATTTGGGTGGCTTGAGGAGAGAAGCTGGGAGAAACTGAGAGAAACATGTGATTAAGATTAAGAGATTAAGATTAAGATATTTTGTGAAAAACTTTTCTTTAAGCCTTTCATCTATTGAGTAATTAAATGAAAATCACAATTTAAGAAGATCTACATTCAGAGGGTCATTGTGGTTTACAGCTTTGATACAAGCACTTGGGAGGCAGAGGATGGCAGATCTCTGTGAGTTCAGAGTCAGCTTCATCTACTAAGAGTACATACACTTTACTACAAAAAAGAAATTTTAATCTCTCTGGTAATGCATCACTGATTTCTCTTTCAATTATAACAAAATTGACTTAAGTAGATTTTTATATCAATGTTTAAAATATAGTTTGTAGCATTTATGCAAAATATTTTGAAATTATAAAACAGCTGTTATATAGGATAAAAGGTGGAACAACAGCTATATCTAATAACATAGGTTATTCCAACTATAACTTCAAGATTAAGGCAGATGACCTGGAAAACCAAAGCCAATCTGGACTTTTTTTTTAAAGTTTTTTTTTTTTTTTCTATTTAAAAGCCTTTTTTTTTTTTTTAAAGAAAAAAATTCACTATCAACCACAGTTCTTCTTCCCTCCCCTCTTCCTACTAGCCCTCAGCTTCTCCCCACCCTACCTCTCATCCCCACAGTGAGTCCATATAGTCTGCATATCAAGTGGAGGCAGGACTAAACACATGCACCATGTGAAAGCTGAGCAAGGTATCCCTCTGTAGGGATTGAGCTCTAAAAAGAGAGTTCATGCACTAGAGACAAATCTTGGTCCCACTGCCAGAGGCACCACAATTAGCCCAAGCCACACACTGTCATCCACATTCAGAGTGCCTTGTTCAGTCCCAGGCAGGTTTCCAACTGTCAGTGCAGAGCCTAGTAGCTCAACTGTCTCCTCGTTTCCCCATCATGATCCCTTTACTTATATAATCCATTCTCACTCTCTTTGACTGGACTGGGAGTTTGGGCCAGAATGCTGTGCATTTTATAGTTTCTGTAACTAAACTTTTCTCTTTTTTTTCTCATTTTTTCATTGTATTTAATTCTTAGAAGTGGATGGCACAGTAGCAAATTCAGGGGAATTTTAGGAGACCAATGAATACTGGTTCCAAATAGTATCATTGTACGGAAAGCTGAAGATCCAAAACATTCATGCTAAAGATTTCCCCTCTTTCAATGAAATAAGAACAACGAATAGCTGAAAGGCACTTGAAAAAGTGCTCAACATCTTTAGCTATCAGAGAAGTGCAAATCAAAACATCTTTGAGATATCACCTTACACCTGTCAGAATGGCTAAGATAATAGATACAGATGACAGCCTATGTTGGAGAGGACACAGAGCAAGGGGAACACTCCTCCATTTTTGGTAGGAGTGTAAGCTTGTTCAGCCACTAGGGACTGCAGTATGGCAGTTTCTCAGAAAACTGGGAACCAATTCCCCCAAGGATCCAGAAATACCACTACTGGACATAAACTCTAAAGATGCACATTCGCACTTCAAAGGCATTAACTCAACTATGTTTATAGCAACATTATTCGTAATAGCAAGAACCTGGAAACAACCTAGATACCCCTCAACTGAAGAATGGATTAACAAACTGGTACATCTACACAATGGAGTACTACTAAGCACTAAGAAAAAATGATATCTTAAAATTTGCAGGCAAGTGGACAGATTTGGAGAATATCCTCCTGAGCACGGTATCATAAACCCAGAAAGATAAGCAGGAGATGTATTTACTCATTAGTGAACTCTAAACAAAAAAACAAAAAGAAAAACATGTCCAAGCTGCAAACCACAAACCCTGAACAGCTTGGGATCTGAAATACCTTGGACAGGCACCTTGAAGCCCATTCCCTGCAGAGGAACACCTGACCCAGGCTTGATGTTGGGATGAGGAAAGTGGATCTGCCTAGAGTGGATGCTGAACTAAGCCACCTTGTGACCTTGGAACCTCCTGTTTGCTGGGGAGGTGATAAGGAGTTGGGGAGTATAGAAAGTGACTCGGAGGGGCAGGAGGGGGAAGGAGTTTGAACAAGAGGATACATGGATAAAAAATGAGACTTTATTCATAATTTAAAAAAGGAAGACTGGAGACAGGTGCTCAGTAGAAATCGCTACGGAGAGGTAATTCTTACTTGTGCATCTCCAACGTGTTTAGTTGTGTAAATTAGAGTCACTTGATGTCTAAGTTTTTTGTGAACCCTGAATAATATAAACTGGAACACTATAGTACAGGTCATTGCCATTGTGAAATTCCTTTTGAAATAACCTCTTGTTTAAGGGAGCAGAATATTTTGAGAAATGTTTAGAATTCATTTGAAACTTTTTTTGTGATGTCTTTGTGCTTAAGGATAAAAAGGAAACGCTCTGCAAAACCTTCCCTCAACCAATGATGTTTTACTGGGCTATCTTTTGCTTTATTTTTCCTTGTTTACAAGAAATTTGTCTTTGGGCACCTGGACCACATTGTGTTGTGGCCTTTGCTTCTCTGTTTCCATTGAAATGTTTATGCATAATGGTCAATTAAAAATGTAAAATACTCTCCTCCCCCAAAAAGAATGTTTTTGCTTAAGGTCTATTAATGAGTGAGTATATCCTCTGCTTATTCTTCTGAGTTTGTGAGACCTTGATCAGGAGGATATTCTCCAAATCCTTCCATTTGCCTGCAATCTGGGATTTAAAGTGAGTTCAAGGGTAGGCTGAAATCTTATCTAAATTTACCAGAAAAAAAATGACAACGATTTGTTGAAAGCAAATGTTTTAAAGAGAGTAACAAGATTCCAGTTTACTGAAGAAAATAATGTAAAGTTGACATGAAAACCAGGATGATAAATTAGATCAGCAACAATAATGTTTTCAAGAACTCTTTTTTTAAAGTAGAGAAACATTAAATTTTAACATATTCATTATTGTCTTCATATATATAGTGTTTACCTTACTGTCTTCATTTATAGCAGTTAAATTCATGCCAATATTTAACTTCAAGATAAAAAAATATTACAAGTAATTAGAATTACCTGCTATGATACACTAAAGAGTTCTCAAAAGCATAGTTTACTGAAACAATTTTAATCACTTTAAATAGAGAAAAAATTATTTCTATATTACATGTTAATTAAAGAATAATATATTTACAAAAGCTAGCATTTATTTATCAGAGAATGGTAAACTTGCATGGTAACTGAGATAACTTGTAATTAGAAGATAAATTAGCATTTATATTTAATTACAGAAAAAAAATCTATATCTCATTTAGCATTTAATTAAAACTTGTAAAACCCAATCTAACTGCTTCTTGTATTTTTATTTTACATAAAATTGCATAATGAATAGCATTTAAATATTTATTAATGTATTAATTTTATGATTTTATTATAAGCCTATGTGTTCTTGAGAATTTTAGAGGTTTTTTATATGTATTAGAAATAATTTTAGCACCTTGAATGAGGATATACAAGGATAGAAAATGTGACTTCTTTATACATAATAAAAAAAAATAATTTTATCATTCAATTTCTCCCCTTGCTTTTTTCTCATATTATAGATAATATATCATTATTTACTGAAAATTTTTAATGTTTTTTTTATATATAATAGATGATGATTCTTGACTGACAAAATGAACATGTTCTATTTGAAACACTCTTACCTTCAAAAAGTATACACTTATATCTGATAAGTGTTTTGAATGAGAATATCCCCAGAAGCTCATCTAGTACCATGTAAAGCCTAGTGGGTAGTCTTGTTTGGGGAGGTTTTTCAGGTTTATCCTTGCTGGAGCAGGACACTTGATGTAGTTTTTGAGAGTTTATATCCTCCCAGTACTTCCAGTTAGTGCTCTGTTTTTTATGCTTGTGTTTGAGACTGTGATCTCTCAGTTTCTTGCTCTGGTGTTCATGCCTTCCTGACGCCATTCCTCCTTTGCTTCATGGTTGCCAATTACCCTGGAACCAAAATAATCTCTTCCTTTTATACGTTGTCTTTATCAAAGCAGAAGAAAAAATTATATATTTTTTCATTTGTTTTCATTTCTTATTCTTTATGGACTTTATTTTTTTTAAAAAAAAATAATATAAAATAGAGTGACAAGAAAAAAAAAAGAAATATGTAACAATGCCATTGGGTAGAATGAATAGTGTTGAGATTGTTTGCAGATTGGGTGTTCTTTACTTTTTATTTATTTTTTTAAGTCCACTAGTGAGTGAGTACATATCCTGTTTATATTTCTGGGTTTGTGATACCTTGCTCAAGAAGATATTCTCCAAATTCAATCATTTGCCTGCAAACTTTTGAATTTCATTTTTCTTACTGCTGAGTAGTACTTCATTGTGTAGGTTTACTACAGTTTGCTAAACTATTCTTCAGTTGAGGGACATCTAGGTTGTTTCCAGGTTCTTGCTATTATCAATATTCCTCTATGAATATAGTTGAGCTAATGCTTTTTGGGTATGAATGTCCATCTTTAGGGTATATGCCCAATAGTGGTAGTGATGGATCCTTGGGGAAACTGATTCCCAGTTTTTTTAGAAACTGTCATACTGCATTCCAGAGTGGCTGAACAAGTTTACACTCTCAAGAACTATGTTATTTTATGTTGAAAATACTCAGTTTGATATTTGATTTTACATAAGTTACAATTAAGAAATTCTTTCAGTCTCAGAAGACAATTTGGACTTTTAAATATTATTGAGACTGAATAATTATGGAGACTTGAGAATATAGCAAATGAACTTTTCATGATGATGTGGTCACAAGACTATGGGAGCCAAGGTGTGAAATATGGTAGTTCAAATGAGAAATGTCCCTTATAATCTCATGCTTTCTGAAAGCCATCATCTTATAGATAGTGATGTTTGTGAGAATTTAGATGATGTTATTTTGATGGAAGAAGACCTTCACCAAGGGTTGAGTCTCTGAGATTTAAAGCCCTTTTCCACTTCTAGTTCATTCTTAACGACTTGTGCTAGCAGTGGTAGATATGATACCTCAGTTTTACTCTGACTTTCCCACTGACTCCACCTGCTATACTTCCACAAAATGGTGGGCGTTTGATCACATCAATAGAAAACCAATTTATATAACATTCCTGACTAGTAAAGGGATAAAAATATCTTTTATATAACATTGAGTCTCCATACATATGCATATGAGTATTGATGTGTTTGTATATATGTACACACAAACATATGTACATATATGGATATATCTGTGTGTATATACATACATGTATATATTTGTATGTTATGTGCATGAAAACATATATACATACATATCTGTTAGTATGTATGTACATGCATAGATTTGTATGTGTATATACATATACATATGTGTGTGTGTGTGTGTGTGTGTGTGTGTGTGTGTGTGTGTGTGTGTATGTTTGTATAATGTCTATGTATCCCTTGCTGTCCTGAAACTATTTAAACTAGGCTGGACTTAAACTCACAGAGATTCAACTTTACCTCTTGAGTTTTGGAATTAATGTAGTATTTTATCTCTCCTCTAAGGTGCCATCTTATAAAAAGATTTTTTTCAACTGAAAAATGCTTTATTCTTAAGAGGAAACATCATCATAGACCACGGAGAGAATAATGACAATGCAAACAATGGATGTAAACCATGAGCTTGAGGCAAGAGGTAAAAATAAGACAGAAATTAGAAAAGATCTTCATGTTTAAAAATATAAAATGTTTATCACAACATGAGTTATATGTGACATGTCATCAATGTATAGATTGAGTAGTCATAATAGAGCTCAGAATAGATAGATATCTGATGTATCAGTCTGTACATTGAGTACCAATAACAAGTTAAATTAAATTCATACTCGCACATGACTGCATACACATTGAATATTCTTTCTGAAGCTCAAGTCTGAGTATCGCCCTTCAGATAGTACATTGAAAGTTCATACTAGAGTTTATGTTTGATTCTCTACTGTTCATTGTGTATTCACAATGTAACTCCTATCTGACTTCCACATCATGTTGCATGACACATAATAAGATACAGAATATAATTATTACTTTCTGAAAATATCCAAACATTAGTTTTGAGTAATATTTTTAGAAATTTTTAACTAGCAAATAAAACAAGATAATTCTTACTGTGAAATAAGTTGGTATGTATAAAATATAGACTATGAACCTATTTCATCATCTGTGAAAATTTTTGCACTTAATTCCATAAACCCGTAAATTTACAACATGTAATTTCAAAATATAGGAAAACAGTGATGCTTCAAAAATAAAAATATTTCTAATTACATATCACTTATTCACTATTATATATTTCTGTTCAAACTTTGAAAACTATTTTAGCAAAAGCAAAAATAATTGCCTTCACAACTATAGAAATTAAGAGAGTGGTTTTAAATTACAAAATGATATTTTATCTAGAATATAAATCTTAAGTTTTGAATTTTCATTATATTTATAAGTTCTGTGTCTCTGTGTCTATATAATATTCATGGGTGTGTGGTACACATAGCACAATGTAAATGTAGATATGAAGAAGTGAAGCTATCTCTATTTGCAGATGATATGATTGTATACATAAGTGACCCACAAAATTCTACTAGGTAATTCCTACAGCTGATAAACACCTTCAGCAAGGTAGCAGGATACAAGATTAACTCAAAGAAATAAGTAGCCCTCTTATGCACAAAAGATAAAAGGGCTGAAAAAGAGATAAGGAAAACATCACCTTTTATAATAGCTGCAAATAGGATTAAATATCTTGGTGTACCTATAACCAACAAAGTATCAGACCTGTTTGACAAAATTTTAAAACTCTGAAGAAAGAAATTGAAGAGGACAGAAGAAAATGGAAAGATCTCCCACGTTTCTGGATAAGTAGGATTAACATAGTTGACAATGGCAATCTTAAAAAAGCAATCTACAGATTCAATGCAATTCCCATCAAAATCCCAACATGATTTTTTACAGAACATCAAAGAACAATACTCAATTTTATTTGGAATAACAGGAAAGCCAGGATTGCCAAAACAATTTTGCTCAACAAAAGAACCTCTGGAGGAATAATCATACCTGAGTTACACTATAGAGCTACAGTAATAAAAACAGCCTAGTACTGGAATAAAAACAGACTTGAGGATCAATGAAATTGGATTGAAGATCCCGATATTCAGCCAAAAAACTATGAACACCTGATTTTTAACAAAGGGGCCCAAAATATTCAATGGAAAAAGATAGTATCTTTAACAAATAATGCTGGCATAGGTGGATGGTAGTGTGTAGAAAAATGCAAATAGATCCGATCCTATCATCCTGCACAAAACTCAAATCCAAGTGGATCAAAGACCTCAACAAAACCCAGACACACTGAACTTGATAGAAAAGAAAGTGGGAAATACCCTCCAATGCATTGGCACAGGTGACCACTTCCTAAATATGACACCAGTAGCACAGACACTAAGAACAACAATCAGTAAGTGGGACCTCCTGAAACTGAGAAGCTTCTGTAAAGCCAAAGCATAGTCAATATGACAAAATGACAGCCTAAAGAATGGAAAAAGATTTTTATCACCCCTACAAGTGACAGAGGATTGATCTCTAAAATATAGGGAACTCAAGAAACTAAAGCCCAAAACATTAAATATCCAAATTAAAAATGGGTTTCAGAATTAAAAAGGGAATTCTCAGCAGAAGAATTACAAATGGCTGAAAGGCACATGGAAAAGAGGTCAACATCTTTAGCTATCAGAGAAATGCAAATCAAAACAACTTTAAGAAATCACCTTTTAGAATGGCTAAGATAATAGACATAGATGACAGCCTATGCTGGAGAGGTTGCGGAGTGAGGGGAACACTCCTCCATTATTGGTGGGGGTGTAAACTTGTTCAGTCATTCTGTAATGCAGTATGGCAGTTTCACAGAAAACTGAGAATCAATCTCCCCAAAGATCCAGCTATACCAGTCTTAGGTATATACCCTAAAGATGCAAATCTGCACCCCAAAAGCATTAGCTCAACTATGTTCACAGCAGCATTATTTGTAATAGCAAGAACCTTGAAACAACCTAGATGTCCCTCAACTGAAGAATGGATTAATAAACTGTGGTACATCTACACAAAGGAGTACTACTCAGCAGTAAGGAAAAATGATATCCTAAAATTCACAGGCAAATGGATAGATATGGAGAATATCCTCCTGAGTGAGGTTTCACAAACCCAGAAAGATAAGCAGGGGATGTACTCACTCATTAGTGTACTTTAACAAAAAGCAATGCATTCCCAATCTGCAAACCACAACCACTGAATAGCTTGCAACCCTAAATATCTTGGACTGGCACCTTGGAGCCCATTCCTTCAAGATGAATATCTAAACCAGTCTTGATATTAGGATGAGGAAATGGGACTTGTCTGGAGGAGATGCTTAACTAAGCTGCCTTGGGGCCTTGTGACCTCTTGCCCTTTCTGGGCTGGAGATAAAGAGATGGGGAGAAGAGAAAGTGCCTGTGAGGGGCGGGAGGGGGATGGGAGTTTGAACAAGGGGTACATGGATAAAAAATGAGGCTTTATTCAAAAAAGAAAAAAGAACAAGAAGAAAATGTAGAGACCAGAGATTAATTATTGGAGTAGAACTTAAATCAAATTTTGTTTATTAAGTTTGTTCTGCAAACATTTTACCAAGATATCCCAGTGCTTTTCATATCAAAGTATTTACACAAAGGAACCATAAACTATTCTTTGTTTGTAAAGAAAAAATACATATACAATTATAAGTTAGTCTGCTTAATAAATGATATAGAATTTATAATGCATACTTAATCACTTCCAGATATTGTTTTGTGATTTACTATGTTTCTTTAGTATTCCAAAGTACTATGTATATATAAATGCTCTTTTTCCTACTTTCTCCATGTAGCACATTAAAATTTTAATTCAGATTTACTGATAAGAAATAAGGAGTAGATTTCAATAAAACAAACTTGATTAGACTTCATGTCCTTAAATCCTTGAGATAGATTTTACAACAACCTGATAGGTACTATGAGAAACATCACACATGTGTTCTGAAAAATAAGGTGTTAAACCTGTTTGTTCTAAACATCCAGTAGTTCTTAAAATAATATTAGTTTATAAAATATAAGATTATTATTCATGGACAATGTATATTTTCTTTCCTGACAATCATAAATACTCTTTCATTTTCTTTAGAAGCCAATAGACAGAGCTGTATATATATTTATTTATTCATGCACATTTGGGAGGGAAGGAAGGAGAGAGAGAGAGAGAGAGAGAGAGATACTTAAATAATTGAGCTTGTTTTGTCCACCCACTAAGAAGACATCTGGTAGTTTAGTTTCTTATCCAGGAATTTTTTCTTCATTTGTACTTATTAGAAGCTGAGAACAATTTTTGACTGCAAACTGAGCTGAAGGATTTTATGATAAAGAAATAAGAAATGAATAAACCATAAGATATCCTGATATCATAAAATGTATTCACAATAGCTGATTTTGGGTTCTAATGAATGGAAATAAGATAAATAGTACATAACACAAGTGCAAAGTGAAAAAAGATAACTATGAAATAAATCTTCACGAAGATCTTCAGAGGATAAATTAATATGATAAGGATTTACCATTATCAAACATAAAAATCTCTGAAAACTTATGTGACATATTCATTGATTTAGATGTATCTGTTTCTTAATGCTGGCACACAGAATGAACGACAAATGATCTTTTTGCTCTTTTCTCTTATCAAGGAATTTTCTCAATACGTGAGACACTATTTATAAAAAACTAAATTTTTACCACAAGTTTAAAAATTCCTTGAAGAAAAATGTGGATTCTTGATAATATTAAAAATAAAGTTTAAACATTTGGCTCTTCCAAGAATTCTCCAAAGGAAACGTATCTTCAGAGTTTAAGTTGAAAGCTTTTCAAATATCAAATCTTGAAGTGTTCTCACCACTCCACTGTCTCCTGTATATCAAAGGCTAAAATGCCAGAAATTTTCTAATTAAAAGAAGACATGTATGACAATTATAAGTTTGTAGCAGTGACACAAATATCAACTATTTCTGTTTATTTCAAAAATAAAAATGACATTTTGGAATGCAAATTAATTTTAAATCACACTGATGGGACTTCAAATGTCATGCAACTGCAGGCAGACCAAGAACAGAGACAGATGCATGATGATAAGATTTTTCCATCTTTCAATATAAGAATAACTCTTTCTAGAACCAAAAAACACTGCATGACTTTAAATTCAATTAGATTTTTTTATTATTGAAAAAGTATATTTTAAACAAGACTTCATGCTTAAATCTTTTTTAATAGTTTGCATTATGAATAAATACATATCTTTTATCCATGTATCCCCCTTTTCAGACTCCCTTCCCCCTCCCACCCTTCTCAGTCACTCACTCTTCTCCCCATCACTTTATCTCCTCCCCAGCAAGAGCAGAAGGTAGCCAGTTCCCAAAGTGGCTTAGTTCACTATCCACTCTAGGCAGATCTGCTTTCCGCATCCCAACATTAAGACTGAATCAGATGTTCCTCTGGAGGGAATGGGCTCCAAGTTGCCAGTCCAAAGTGTTTCAATTAGAAAAATTTATAAATATGTGTATATTTTTGTGAATATTAATTACTTTGCTTTGGATTCATTAATGTTGTCATAATGAACCTTAATGATAATACAACAATCAAGAACATGTTAGAATGAGTTGATTGGGTTATCATGGGATACTTTTGTCAAAAACTGAACTACATATATCACATTAATGAATCTGTGGTCTTTATTTGGTGATAAAATATGTTTACTGAAGATCCTTCTCTCCTATGATTTGGTGATTGCATTTGTATCTCTTTTATATGTGCATATATACCAGGAAGATTCTACTAGGCTAGATTTTTATACACCCAAACAAATGACCCTAATATATCTTTCATGATTAATATTCTTTCTCCCACAAACTTTCTTTCCAGCTCTTCACATTTAGGGCATCTACTTGCAGTACCTCCAGCCCTTAATGACTGATAAATGTCTAACATATTTCTCCATTCTAGGGAAATTCACTTATTTCTCCTAACCGGTCTATTGTTAAAGCTATTGCTTGTTTTCCACAAACTGACCATAAGTCCTGATAGTGTAAGACTATGTTTATATAACTTATTAAAAAATGTTAAATTGAGCTCCTGCTCACCAAAGGCTTTCACCTTTACTGACTGTTAGTGTTCACTGTGCTAGACGTACTAGCAGGTATGGAAACATGCAACCAATGAAGACAGATAAGGACTAAGTCAACTACAAACACTTTGATCTACAGTAATGATCATCCTTCAAAATTCCATAGTTGCATAAAACTTGTTGAAATAACCCACCACTATCAGCTTGGAATTATAATCTACTCCATGAGATGAAACCAAACTTCAACACTGTTCAAGTTGCTCAAATTCTCAATATTATAGTGAATGCTGTGACAGTAGATTTGGCTTATCACTAATTGATTTCTGGGTACAAACAAGTGATACTTGTTTTGTTTATTTCTTTTTGAAAGCTGAAAGGTCCTCACTGGGCTTTTTATTCAGACCATACTATATTTTCAGCGAGTTAGAGATACTATATAGCCAAGGCCAGATCTATTTGCCAAATTCCATGCCAGAGCTTAAAGAAGTGTTCATAGAAAGCCTACTTAATAACCTGGCATTAAAAGAGTCTCAGATTAAAGTGAATTCTTTAATACTCTATCACAAGAAAAACAAATTGATTATATCTTAGATTTTCATGTGATAACATAGTCATACCCTGAGAAATATTTGCCAGAGAGCTGAAGAATAGTATCAAATTATTGAATATAAAAATGTATAATATTCTTATATGACTTTGTTGATAATATTCATAATTTGTGATATATAATTATATAATTATACAATAACTATGTTATAGAGTTGATAAATGATAAATATTAATATTTCAAATAATAATTTAATTGATAATTAATATTGAAAGCAAGTATGTCCTATCAAAATTTAATTTCTGAACATGATAGAATATAGAAAAAACTAGAGCCAGTTGTAATAGTAAGGCCCTAAATCTAAGTACTTTGAGGAATATTAAGGATGAAGAATGGCATAGCAGCTTCATTATTAAACAGCTTAGTTGTGAAAGGTTGGTGGCTTTTGAAAGGTGTAGCAACTTTAGACATCCCTGCCTTTTAGCTAGTGTTGATGATTGTATAACCTTGTGACCAAACCTTAATCATCTTCATATATTTGTTCAGCTTCACTTGATTTAACAGGTTCGCATAAGAAAAAAACAGGAGTCAAATGTGTTGGACGTACTGAATGAGTTGGTGTTAAATATGAGTTACATAAAAATGAGATACATTGCACACATTTTTTTTTTAAAAAGCACTCAAGGAATAGAAAAAAAACAATGAAAAAAATATCTATTAAGTTTGAGGGGCTTCTTAAGTCTTACAACCTACTTTCTCATACCGGCAACAAACACATCCCATTGTTCTTGCTATTACCAACTCTAGGAAGTAGCAATATTATAAAATTTGAAGATTCCAAATATTTCAGTGTACTTCATGATTATGTCTTTGATTTTAAATGTGCATTCTTGGTTATATTCTAAGAGATTAGTGAAGAGTTTATGATGCTGCAAAATGTACAAGAATCAATAGGAGGCAAAATTTATAGGAAGGAAATAAGGTATTCGGGTATTGCCACAAACAAGATGGATGCATTCATATGCTAAACAATTATATCACAATTTAATTACCTGCTAGAGATACAAACACTAACCAGGCCACACAATCATGCTCAAAACCTCTACAGCCCTAAGGCTAATATTTTTTTCTCCTTCTGAGTAGTTCATGTATTACAAGTAGTACAAGTTTCTCTGGTAGAATCTAATGGACATATTCATCATTATTCTAAATTTGTAATTTTACAATGAAATAAGATTTGTAACACTTTTCTAAGCTTATCTACATATGTATATTTTTGAAATATTTTGCAATTAGATCTTTCTTTTGTTTTTGTTTACTTTGCTTTGCTATTTCAGAGTCCACATAATGCTTCTGTTTTTTACAAGTGTTCTTCAATGTATAACCTTTTTTTTGTTTTTAGTAATGTATTTATTTTTAAAAAGGTCTTTTCCCATGTATCTCCCTGTATTCCCTCCCTTCCCTCCTCCCAATACCTCCTAGTCTGTCCTTAGTCTCCCCCCAACTCATCCCTGATTTCCTCCTCCACAAGGGCAATATGTTCCCAAGTAGGTCAGCTTAGAGTGGTATATCCGCCCCTCACACCCCCATTTACTCATCCCAAGTATCAAGACTGGGTTAATAGCTCCTCTGCAGGGATTGAGCTCCAAGGTGCCAGCCTGTGTACACTAACGCAGTCTGATCCTCCGCTAGAGGCTCTACATACTGCCCTTGTCATTTGACAGTCACCTACCCTTGGAGGGTCTAGCTCCTTTTCCCGATGGTTCCCCAGTGGCTGTTCTTGATCCACTGAGCTCAAGCCAGCTATCTCTGTGGGACTCCTCCTCATAATACTTATCCCCTAACTCTTATAATAATATTAATATTTTCAAAGCCAAAATAATTATAATTATATATATATTTTTTTCCTTTCACAGATACAGTGACTGGAGTGGGTGGGAGGGGGAAGGGTCATTGAATAAGGATATACATGAATAAAAAATATGACTTTATTCATAATGAAAAATAGAGGAAAAAAAAAGAACCTAGAAGCAACCTAGATGCCCCTCAACTGAGGAATGGATTAACAAGCTGTTGCACATCTACACCATGGAGTACTACTCAGCAATAAGAAAAAATGATATTCTATAATTTTCAGGCAAATGGATGGATATGGAGAATTTCCTCCAGAGTGAGGTTTCACAATCCCAGAAAGATAAGCAGGGGATGTATGCACTTATTAGTGGGCTTTAAACAAAAAGCAAAGCATGTCCAACCTACAAACCACAAACACTGAACAGCTTGGGATCAGAAGCAACTTGAATCGGCACTTTGGAGCTCATTCCCTCCAGAGGAACACTCCAGCCAGTCTTGATGTGGGGATGACAAAGTGGATTTACCTGGAGTAGATACTGAACTAAGCCAGCTAGGGACCTTGGGACCTCCTGTCCTTGCTGGGGAGAAGATAAGAAGATGAGGAGAAGAGAGAGTGGCTTGTAAGGGTGGGAGGGGAAGGGCATTTGAACAAGGGGATACATGGATAAAAAAAATGAGACTTTATTAATAATAAAAAGATGAGAAAAAAACTTAAAAAATTTACTTAAATTAAAAAATTTTGTCAAACTGAAGTCAAGATTTTTTTCTTGTGATAACAATAAGAAAATTTTTAGTTTTGTATATATACTTAAAATTCTATAAATTTAATTTCTTTAAAATATAGAAAGTCCTTGTCTTGCTTGGTTGCTGGTATTTATTTGTACATTTGTTCCAACACTTAAAAAATAACCAACCTTTACACATTGAACTACTTTTTCTCTTTTGTGCTGGAACAAATCCAGATACTAGCATAGGTCACAATCCAGTTCTCCTCTTCTGCTCAGAAAGTCAGGTGTTGCATCTGTTCTCAAATATAAATACTGTCTGCATAGTCTAGATTTGTTATATGGAAATTGTGGATCTTTTATTTTCTTTAAATTAATATGCAGTATGAAAAGGATGAGAACCAGGAAAAGTGGACAAAGAAGTATGTCACTGTCTAATAGAGGTAGTCCTTGAGCTATTGGGAGGCCACTGCCCCCACTGGTCCTTAGACCTACATTGCAGTATGAAATCATGGTTTCTGTGATCCATATTGCTGCTGGAAATTCACATTGGGATGCATGGTATTTGCTGCATTCAGAGATCATATGATATCCATGATCCCTGCTGTTGCTGGCTTTTATGGGCAAAGAGGCATTTTGTTTGCAGTGGTTTCTATGCCTGCAGACTCATAGCTGAGAATGAGAGACATCTGAAGGCTCTGTGTTAAATTACTCCCCCCCAAAAAAAATTTCATGCAGATGTGGAAATGTTGAAGAAAGTCTTTAAAATTTTTGGGAAAGAAGTTGAAGCACATAACTGCTCTTTCAAGTTGATGCCTTGTGGCCAGGTGGACAGAGACTCAGTTTTCTTAAAGGTACTCATTACTAGAAATTTGACCAGGATCCAGTGAATATATGGGAAACACAAATTTGACATAGTGTTTATTTTCTTTTGTGATTTTTTTGCATTCTTTTTTATTTAGGGGAGGACAGGTAGGGTAGATATGGGAGGAAGAGAAAGTAAATGAGATCAGAATGCATTGCATGATATTTCCAAATAATAAAAACATTATGATGAGGTAAATTAAAAATCAATAATCTTTTTAATAAATTGAATCATCTGATGGAATCATATTGAGGCTGAAATAGCTGTATGTAGAGCAAGTTTGGAAGAACTGACTTCATGAAGATATAAGTACATGAAAGATAGGTTACAGAGAGACTAGATGCCTATATGAAAATCCTAGAGAAATCTCACACTAGACAACTAACAGCACAGCTGAAAGCCTTAGAACACTTAGAAGCAAAGTCACCTGCAAGGAGTTGACAGCAGGAAATAATTAAACTTAGCGCTGAAATCAATACAATTAAAACAAAAAGAACAATACAAAAAATCAATGAATCAAAGAGTTGGTTCTTTGAGAAAGTCAACAATATAGATAAACCCTTATCCAACCTAACCAAAAAGCAGAGAGAGAGAGAGTATCCAAATCAACAAAAATCAGAAATGAAAAGGGAAACATAACAACAGACCCCCAGGAAATCCAGAGAATTATCAGGTCATACTTTGAAATATCACTTACTTCATTTAGATTCTTATTTTTTTTTTTAAAAAAAAAAAAAACTTAGTTTTGCATGTAAATCTTAAAAATAATTTGTTAGAACTATATATAACTATTTCTTCCTTTTTTCAAAATAACAAATGACAAAATAGCTTAATTTCTAATCTTAATTGAAAATGAATGCAAATTTTTTTCTAGGAATTGCTGTGGGGAGGTCTCTCAGCTCTTACTCTAATCGGGATAAGGGCTCTGCAGGATGGATAAATATCCCTGTGTGATGACACAGCTTGCTTTGGAGGCAGGTTTTGGTAGTGGAATGTCCCTCCTGCTGTGTGTTTTCTGGAATTGTTGGGGTGGGGAGTTTCTCCTTACTTTGTTTTTTTTAGGGCAGGGCTGGGTATGGGGGCAGATCTGGGGCTGTGTCCCCAGCTTCAGACAGGAAGTCTCTGGGTGGCCTAGCAGTTGGAGTGTGCTCACCTCTTACTATGTTCTGGACATATGCTCTGCAGGATCTGTAGATGTCCATGTGTGATGCAAAATTTTTATAGAAAACTTCTTCCCTATGATCTAGCTTTATGAATTGAAACTGGAATTTTAACTTTTGTAGATTCACTGAGACTTTCTCAATGACATGTATTTCACCTTAAATGATAGTAATTTTTTTTTATTCTACTTAATCATGAACACTGGTGCACAGATACTCCATATAATACAATCCAAAGACATATAAAATTATCATCCAACATAATCAAATAGACTTCATCCCAGAGATGCAGAGATGATTCAACTTACAAAATCCATCAATAGAACTCCCTATATAGACAAACTGAAAATAAAGCCCACATGATTATCCTTTTAGGTGTGGAAAAAGCTTTCTTCATGATAAAGGTATTGGAGAAAAAAGGGATTTAAGAAACATACTTAAACATAAAAGCAACTTTTAGCAAGCTAATAACTAACATCAAAATAAATGGATAGTAACTCTAAGTGATTAAAATATACTAAGATCAGGAACAAGACAAGAATAATTGAAAAATTCAGGAGCTCTCCCATATACAAATGACAAACAAGGCAATCTACAGGTTCAAGGAAATCTCTAACAAAATCCCAATAAAAATCTTCCCAGACCCTGAAAGAACAATGCTCACTTTTATATGAGATAGGGAGATGGGGAGAAGAAAGAATGACTGGGATGAGCTGGAGGGGGACAGGAGTTTGAACAAGAGGATACATGGATAAAAATGAGACTTTATTCTTAATTAAAAAATAATAGAAAAAGAAAAACAAAACCTTGAATAGCTAAAACAATCCTGTACAACAGAGGAACTTTTGGAGATATCACCATCTCTAACTTCAAACAATACTATAGAGCTATAGTAATAAATGCAGATTGATATTGGCCTAAAAACACACATATAAATCAATGGAAGACTTGACAAATATCTACACACTGATGGATGAACAGCTGAGTTTTGACAGAGAAGCCAAAACTGTAGAATGGACTAAAGAAACCATCTGCAGCAAATGGTTCTGTAATAACAGGATGTCGGACTATAGAAGAATGCAAATAGAATCTATCCTGTGTAACAAAACTCAAGTCCAATTGGATCAAAGACATCAACATAAATACAGTTATATTGAACTTAATAGAAGAGAAAGTAGAAACTAGCTTTGTACAATTTGCACAGCAGACTACTTCTTGAATATAGCACCAAACAAAGACTCAAAGATTGACAATTCATAAAAGGAACCTCCCAAAAGTGAGAAGCAAAGAATACTGTCACAAAGACAAAAAAAAACAAACAAACAAACAAACAAAAAAAAAAGCCCACAAAATGAGAAAATGTCTTCATTAATCCTACATCTCACAGAGGCTTGATCTTCAAAATACATAGAGCACTAGAGAAACTAGACATTAAAATATTAAATAATCCAAATAAAAAACAGTATACAGATCTAAATGAAGAATTTTCAACAATAAAATTTAAAGATAAAATACACTTAAAGATTTTCAACATGCTTAGTTTTCAGGAAAATTCAAATCAAAATGACTCTGAGATAAGATGTAATCTTTTTCCAAAATGTCTACAATCAAAAACACTGATGACAGCTTATGTTGGACAGGAGGTGGAGTAAGTGAGACAAACCTACATTGCTTGTAAAAATGTGAAATTTTAGAGCCACTTTGAAGATTTCTCAAAAAATTGAGAATCAATATACCTCAAGACTACTACTTCTTGGGGAAAAAAAAGCAGAAGAGGGTTGAGAAAGTGTGGTTGATATATAAAATTAAAAAAATAAAAACATGATTATATTTATATATTTTTTCTCTTTGATACTTTGTTTTAGGATCTCTTCTGATGGCATGTTTCCAAATGTCATTATTTGTCCTCACTTCTGAATTTCATCTGTATATACAAAGAATCCTGTGTCATAATTTTCACTTTCTTCAGCATTTAATAACTTCTGTTCTTTTTTAATTAATTAAATTATTTTTAAGGATTAAACAAAATACGCAAATTCTTAATCTAATTAAACAGAAAAGAAAAAAAACTTACTTCAATATAACTAGAAATTGAAAGGCAAACACTATAACAGATATGAATGAAATTCCAGAAAAACATAAGAACATACATTATAAATTTGTTTTTATAAATTGAAGATTCCAAAAAAACTGGTGTGTTTTTAGATAGCAAGAATAATCTGAAATTCAATGATTTTTAACAAGTGCATACTTTGTAACCTGCTTTAAGTGCTAATAAAATATTCCATACTAAAAATAAAAAAACAATAATAGAAGTAAACACAAGAAAATATGGACTTACCACAGATTTCTACTATAACTTAAAAAACTAGGACAAATACGTACCCTATAATTCCAAAAAACTTAAAAAAATAAACAAAGCCTTTAAAAATTAGTCAATGAAACTCTGATATTAATCATAGTATTTCTTTTATATATATATATATATATATATATATATATATATATATATTATTTGGTGCTTTGACATCATGCACCCCATCAAACTCAGATATAAGACCTCTCAGAATCATGCCCACTCTTATGAGATTGCCATTTACAAAACGGTCCAGCCATGCTCATATACTTACTAGAGCATAATTAAACTCACAGTGGCCAGACGCTTAAAGAAAATAAGGCTTTTCTCATCCACACCTCTGCCAGAGGCCATCAATGCAGAAGTGAGGCATTGTGTCATTTTGCGATATTCTAGCCTTGAATTCTTGTGTACAATGACATCTCTCTCTTTTTAGTTTTGTTTAGTATGAGTGAGTACATGCCCTGCTTATCTTTCTGGGATTGTGATACCTAGCTCAGGAAGATATTCTCCATATCCATCCATTTGCCTGCAAATTTTAGGATATCATTTTTTCTTACTGCTGAGTAGTACTCCATTGTATAGATATACCACAGTTTGTTAATCCATTCTTTATTGAGGGACATCTTAGTTGTTTCCAGGTTCTTGCTATTAATGCAGCTATGAACATAGTTGAGCTAATGCTTTGGGGTGCGAATGTGCATCTTTAGGGTATATGCCTAAGAGTGGTATTGCTGGATCCTTGGGGAGATTGATTCCCAGTTTTCTGAGAAACCACCATACTGCATTCCAGAGTAGCATAGCAAGTTTACACTCCCACCAGCATAGACTGTCATCTGTGTTTTTAATCTTAGCCATTCTGACTGGTGTAAGGTGGTATCTCAAAGTTGTTTTGATATGCATTTCTCTGATGGCTAAAGGTGTTGAGCACTTCTTCAGGTGCCTTTCAGCCATTCATAATTCTTCTGCTAAGAATTCCCTTTTTAGTTCTGAACCCCATTTTTAATTGAGTTATTAAAGGTTTTGGGACCTCCTAAAACTGAGAAGATTTTTGTAAGGCCAAGGACACAGTCAATAAGACAAAACAACAGCCTACACAATGGGAAAAGATTTTTACCAACCCTACAAGTGACAGAGGATTGATCTCCAAAATATACAGAGAACTCAAGAAACTAGGGCCCAAAGCCTCTCTTTTTGTTTTTATTATTATTTTTTTTTTTAGAGAAAGATCCACCACAGCTACAGCTACTGTATTCATGCTCTGTTGTAAAGCTATTGACCATCTTCTCTTCATAAATATTTTTACATATTTGATATGAGAAACCTTCTGACATTTATACTGGATTTTTATGGTTTGTTACATATAATCATTAGAAGCTTTCTTACTATGTTTAATTTTTTTTTAAATATTTTTTTTACTTGTCTTCTTTTTTTCCTTGTATTCTTATTCTGGGCTCTTCTGGTCTCTAGTTTATATTTTGATAGTCTGCTCCTGGTTTTTCAGAGGGGCTTCTGCCTTTGAGCTTCATCTCTCAGAATTTGGAATTGTTAACTCTTCTTTTAAGCACCTCAAATTGCAGGGTAGTGTGTATGTCTCACTGTAATTTTATTATTTCTGATTAGAATAGTAATTTCAATTTGCTAAGCTTTTTTTTCTTGACATGTGCTCACCCATGATGATTCCAAAGCTTCTGAGATAAAAGAAACTGGAAAAAAAAATCAATTGTGCTTTAATGATTTAAATTTGTACCTTTGCCATGTATTACAGCCCAAGAATAGTGAAATAAACTTTTTAAAATCTTATTCACGACATTCTTTCTAGTACATACATCAGTACTATGCAAATCTTTGCTAAATAAAAGTAATATTTTAATCATTGAATATTTTCCACTTACATTATTATTATCTGTTTGTCTCATGGGTGAAACTCAGCACCTGAATAATCATAAAACTGACATCATTTGAAAAGTTTTTAAGTAGTGACTGGAGTATTTTTTTTCAATTTAATATATTTTTTGTTAATTGTTAATTTATAGAATAATTTCCTCATGATTTTTGAAAAAAGTAGCTTTCAAATTTTTATGACAATTCATTTGAAATCAAATTGGAAATGATGCAATAGTATATGTGACAATAAGGTGACTTCACATTTTAGAGAAGATAGGGTAAAATAAAACAGACATACTGTGGGGCAGCCTTCTTCTGTGGCTCATAGTAATGAGCATTTCAAATGCTGTCTCACTGTCTCAGGATATAATCCTTGGTGATCTGAGTGGAAGCCAGTGAGTTGAGTGAGAGCCAGGCTAATCAATTCCATATAAAATCTATGCCCATAACAATTTTTGAAACATCTCATCAGGGTCTTTCTAACAATGCACTGCTGCTTCAGTAATTGCTACCCTCTGTTTGATGCTGTAACTCATGACAGTCTTCAGGGAATCACTGAAATGACAAGCTTTCCCAATCAGTCATCTGAACATTACAACTGCGTTTCAGGGAAATGGAATTTTAAGGATGCACCAGCAAAAGGAAGCACATTGTTCTCTATTTTTTTAGTTGTACTTTGAGTCTTACAATCAACTGCACTATGATACTCCATAATTATGCTGCATACAATAAAGCCCCTTTCTCTCAAAAAATGCAATTTTGACCACATGAGCACTGGAATAATTTGTAGCAATAATAATGTTAAAAAAAGTATAAAATGAAAGGCTATATCCTAATACAGACAAATCAATTAAATTAGAATTGTTTACAAAAGTTCTTACTAGATTCAGATTTGGTTTTATGGAATACATTTTGGTGAATAAAGTGAATTCATGCATTTATGCATATTGATGTATAGTTATGCTGAAGTGGCTACTTCAAAGTTTATAAATATAATAGGAATAATATAAATAATTGATCTGAGGAATGCTATAATTTTTTATTTGTTACAAGGAATCATAAGCCTTACTGATATTTATCACTATAAGTGAGGTATTTTTTAGTACATGACTATATTTACATTTTATTAAAGTAAATTTTTTCTCACAAAGCTGAGAAATAGTTTAAAAACATGTTTGTTTTTTTCATGTTTTAATCTTCCATATAAGTTCACAGATCAATTTTATTGTAAAATTCTCAAATAGTGAAGAATTTGACTAAATTTTACAACTCTTATGCTTGGAAATTTAAGGCTTTTATTAAGATTTAATTGTTTATGGTTTGAAAGTAGTTAATATAGTACAAGTATGTAGTCTTTTGAAATAAAAAATAAAGGCTTTTACTGCATCTGATTATTGACTGTCTTTGAGAGAAATGTACTAATTACAGATGTCTAAATGATCTATTAGAGGAAGAATAAAAACTTTTAAAGAATCACATTTCACCTTATTTTAGATGGTTATTCAAATATAAAAATATCAAATCTGATGAAATCAAAATGGCCATTGTAATTTTTATGCCTAAAAAATGTTGGCATGAGATTTATTAATAATGTATCTAAGTGATGTGTTTTTGCCCATGTATTTTCAGTAAAGAGAAGGCACTAAATAAAATAGTTTCAAAAGAATAAAGATACATTTTTAACTATAATAACTAAACAAGAATTCTCTCTCCTACATTTTCAAAGTAAAATCAAGATAATAAGATACTAAAAAAATTGAAAGGTAACAGTAATTAAACACCTTGTGGCCAGCCCCTTACATAAAATGAGACCTTCCTCACCCACACCCCTGCTAGAGACCATCAATGAAGAAGTGAAACACCATGTCATTTAGCTATGTTCTAATCTTTAGCTTTTGTATACAATGACTTTTTTTAATCCACTAATGAGTGAGTACATCCCCTGCTTATTTTTATGAGTTTGTGAGACCTCTCTCAGGAGAATATTCTCCTATTCCATTCATTTGCCTGTGAATTTTATGGATATCATTTTTTTTCCTTCTGTAGATAGATGTACCACAGTTTGTTAATCCATTCTTCAGTTGAGGGGCATCTAGGTTGTTTCCAGGTTCTTGATATTATGAATAATGCTGCTATGAACATAGTTGAGCTAATGCTTTTGGGGTTCAAATTTGCATCTTTAGGGTATATGCCTAAAAGTGGTATTGCTGGATCCTTTGGGAGATTGATTCCTAGTTTTCTGAGAAACTACCATACTTCATTCCAGAGTTACTGAACAAGTTCACACTCGCACCAACAAAGGAGGAGTGTTCCCCTCACTCTGCAACCTATCCAGCATAGGCTGTCTTCTGTGTCTTTAAACTTAGTTATTCTGACAGGTGTAAGGTGGTATCTCAAAGTTGTTTTGATTTGCATTAGGCAGTATGCTTAAGTAAGGTCAACTGCTGAAACCTATCATAGGAGGATGCAATACACAGAGGGTGAATGGAGAAGACAAAACCACAATGTGAGCCACAAGCAGCCCTGTGTATAGATGGCATGAATGGACAATCTGCTCTGAAGAGTCTAAAATGATTCAGTAAGGTCCTGTGTTTTCAAAGGAAGAATAGTGAGCCACATGTAGAAATGAACATTTGACCTGGATCATATGAGAGAGACTGAAAATGTAGTTCTGAGAGGATACTTTGATAGAACATATTGAAACAAAAGCTTATCCTCTAAAAATATAGCATAATTGTAGTTTTAGATGATTTGGAGATTTGAAAATGAAATTCTGTTACTATATACTGCATCTGGCCACAGGCCTTTTCTTTATTAAAAACTCAAAGGCAATAATGGCAATCCCATATCCCAAAGAATTATAGTATTTCAGTTCTGTAATCCACACTCATTTATCAGTAGCTTTGATAAAGCAAAATAAAAATAATACGAAACAGCAGCCCTATTCATGTCAATGCAACAATGATGTTGAGTGGTAGTTACAGCATCTCCTCTCATACATAAGCAGTAAATAACCTTATAGGTGGACCAGAATGCTAGACAGGAAGAGAAACTCAATGGTTCTTATGCAGGGATTCAAGGTGAACAGTTGTATGAGCTTGAAGATGCCTTTTGTTTTGGACAGCATCCAATGGCATCTTTTGGAGCCTCAGGACCTGAAACCGGTCATCTTCTGGTCTTCTGCTTAGTCTCTTAGCAACAGAGCCCATGTATACTACACTGGAAGATGCTTGTAATCTGACATCTTAGTAAGTGACAACTAAGCTGTGGACTTTGTGACATGGCTGTTCTGGTTTTTAATAAAGTAGACTTCAAGCTAAATACAACAGAAGAAATAAGGAAAGCGATTACCACATAGGGAAATAATTCATTAAGAAAATATAACAACTGTAAATATGTATACTCATAATGTTTAGTGTCTCAATTTCATAAAACAAACATTAAAAACCATGAAAAGTCAGATAAGCCCAAAAAAACCCAAAATACAAAACTTTGTATTGAAAAAAAAAAAGAAATGTAACAGTATAAAAATTGGTCTTGAATATCACATAAGGACAATGATAAAATTGTATTAAGGGCTATTTTCTTAGATCTTCCGTGCACTCATTGGGATGACAAATACTCATACTTTTCTTTAATTTAGGAACAACATTGATATACTTCTCATCATAATTTCATTAAATTTTAAAGTAACAGAGATTATGAGCCGTGAGTATTTGTTCATGTCTATGTATCTTTGACAAGAACCAAATAATCAAAGGACATATGAACACTAATGACTAATTCTAGCTAGAATCATTGGTTCATATTTAAGGAAAACAGAGTAAAAGAATGCAGAAAGAATGTGAGAAGGATGGATAAAGGAATGCTAGACAGGAACACAATGAATATTCAACTCATATTAGTGATACTAAATATATTTCAACCCCAAGTTGTTAAATGACATTAAAAATAAATATATCTTCATACTTTTCTATTATACTAATTCTATAAAATATAATACTTTATGCAGTAATAGGAAAAAAAAAAACCAGAAAGAGTTACTGAGGAGAACAGATGTGGGGAAGAAACTGAGGGGAGGAGGGATTGAAAATTGTGATTGAGATGCAGTGTATAAAAGAAGAATAAACTTTGGGGCTGGAGAGATGGCTCAGCGGTTAAGAGCACCGGCTGCTCTTCCAGAGGACCCGGGTTCGATTCCCAGCACCCACATGGCAGCTGACAACTGTCTGTAGTTCCAGTTCCAGGCAAAATACCAAGGCAAATAAGTAAATAAATAATAAAAAAGTTTTTAAAAAATTTAAAAAAAAGAAGAATAAACTTTAAGAATAAAAAAAAGAAATTGCGGAGTAATGGTAGTAATTCTTCTTTGAATGTCTGGTAGAATTCGACACTGAAACCATCTGGACCAGGGCTTTTATTTTGGTGGAGGCTTTTAATGACAGTTTCAATTTCCTTAAGGGTTATAGGCCTGTTTAGGTAATTAATCTGATCTTCATTTAATTTTGGTAATAACTACCAATTTATTTTCATGTTCTCTTCTCACATATTCTTGCCTCCCATCCCCCTAAAGATGCACAGTCACACTCCAAAGGCATTAGCTCAACTATGTTCATAGCTGCATTAATAGCAAGAACCTGGAAACAACTAAGATGTCCCTCAACTGAAGAATGGATTAACAAACTGTGGTACATCTACACAATGGAGTACTACTCAGCAGTAAGAAAAAATGATATCCTAAAATTTGCAGGCAAATGGATGAATTTGGAGAATATCCTCCTGAGCGAGGTTCTCAAACTCAGAAAGATAAGCAAGGGATGTATGTACTCACTTATTAGTGGACTTTGAACAAGCAAACAAACAAACAAGAAAAAAACAAAGCATGTCCAAGCTGCAAACCACAACCACTGAACAGCTTGGGATCAGAAACACACTGGACTGACTCCTTGGATCCCACTCCCCCTAGAGCAACACCCAACTCACTCTTGAGGGAGTGGGTAGAAAACTGCATCTGCCAGGAGTAGAGACTGAACTAAGCAATATTCGGGCAGTGGGACCATGGGACTGACTGCTGCCTGCCCTGGGATGGGATGGGGAGTTGTGGAAAAGAGAGAATGATCTGATGTGGTGGGAGGGGGAAGGGACCTTGAATAAGGATATACAAGGTTAGAAAGTGTGACTTCTTTGTTAATAATAATAATAATAAAAAGAAAAAAAAGTTAGCTGAATGTAATCCAACGGGGGAAAAAAAGAAATTGCAGAGTACAGTGTCTTAATAAGTGAAGCTCACTATGACAAATTGAGAAAAGAGGAACGATAAGGAAATGAGATGTGAGAGAAGGTAAACTATTCAAGACGAAAGAATAAAATGACAAAAGAAGATGATGTCCATGAACTGCAGCTGGAAATATTTTGGTGACAGACATATATAGAAATGGACTACTAGGTTTGGCCTAGTAAATAATAAATGATGGGGTTGAATGGAAGAATAGTACAATCTGACTATTTGCATTCAAATCTAGAAATAAAAAAAAAGGTCAACCCAAGACCATGGTCATGAAAAGAAATGATTGATGGTAAGATTATATTGAATATATTAATCTTGATAAAATATCCAGCATATTAATCTGTTTGAAACGTCTAAAGAAAATTAATTGTGACAAAGAATTTTTTAATGTCACTATAAATTAAAAAAAAATAAAATCTGAGACAAATGTTGAAGGACAAATCATCATTACTAGGAGATAAATAAATAGATTATTTTCTTGGATGTTAGATTGTCTTGTTACTTAAGTTGCTAGAAAGTGCACAAATAACAACTGTAATAAAATTTTCCTCTATACTACACAATGAATATTCAACTCATATTAGTGATACTAAATATATTTCAACCACAAGTTGTTAAATGACATTAAAAATAAATATATCCTCATGCTTTTCTATTATACTAATTTTATGAAACACAATAGATTATGCAGTAATAGGAAAAAAACAGCATTTGTGCATATCTAAATGTACCAAGAAATAAATAATGTCAAATTTATATTAATGTCTTACTTCAATTTATTATTATTGCTAATATTTTGTAAATGATAATTTTACTGGTCATTCTTTCTTTAGAGCTGCACTAACAAAATTCAAATCACTGCCACTTAAATGTATTAAGATGCTTTTGAAAAATGTAATGCTATATTAAGTTATCAGTTTTAAATTTTGTGTTTTATAGTAAAGCTCTCTATAATTTTTTATAGCAGAACAAAATAAATTTCTAAGGAGCCACAAAGTTTTATTAACCTTAGTCTTTGGAGAAATAGCATATGATTTCTTTCCATTACACTTGATGATTGCTATAGGGGAGCAAAGAGTCAAACTCATTTGTACAGTTTCTAAGGAGAGTTGATGTTACTCTGCTGTTTCCAAGCAATGCAGATTTATCTGACATTGAGACATATAACCCCTGTTGGGATATGAAAATCCCTTTATAATAGACAAAAATTTTATGCATAGACTGAGAAAATTAACATGGCTTAGGGTAAAAATAAAACCCTACTAGTTTTAGGGTAAGAAAAGAAATAAAAGGAAAATATGCAGTAGCATGTCTTTGGTTCTGTTAATTGAATGGCAGTAACATATATGCATAAGGGAATATTGAGTGTATGTTAGCAATTAGTAATTTCAAAAACCTATTCAAGAAAAAAATACCAGTGAAAGACTTTGTAACCTATTCATTCAAAAATTAAATTTCATATTCTACAATGTTAATCATAGAATATTCTGTGTAGAGTGTTAATTTTTAAGCCTTTGTATCAAAAATGGAATCAATTCTCAGTCATATTTATTCTACTTCTCTATTTTATAAAATCAGTTTCTTTTACTTAGGGTTAATGAAAACTATGTTTGTCTTTTATTATTGTTTACATTTAGTACATATTTTTTCCATCAGAATGTTCTTTTGTCATATAATATTATGACAATATTACATATAAATTGTTTATAAAATATTACAGTATTTTATGCAGCATTACTAGCATTTGATCCTGAAAAGTCCTCTATATTTAACTATAGTTCCAGCTCAGAATTGTGAACAGTCATAAAAACTCTGGGGATTTTTAGTTTCCCTTATATATCATAGTTATCATTTTGTTAATATTCATTTTCTTCTGCTTAAACAAAACATTGAACTTTCCTCTGATATGAATTTTTTGAGTGATATGCAAAGTTATTACAATAATCTCAATAATTTTTGCATGTTTAAAAATATAAAAATAGGTCAGTTAATGAAATCCCTGATTTCAATCTTTCCTATCTCCCTACCTCCCATCTCTCTCACACCACAAATAAATAACAATATATTAGTGTTAGATGCATTTTCCTAATAGTATAGGGATATTTTATCTTTGGCAAGAAAAAATGTGAATAGGTTTAGATAAATGTGTAGAATCATTGCCTTAAAAAAGCACATATGAGAAAGATTATTCAATTCTTCTCTGCACAAAAGAATTCATCTACAGTGCAGGAGAAGATGAAGCTCCTGTCTGCATATTTATGTGCATTCATCTCATCTAAACACTAGTCACAATCCTCTCACAAAGAGAGGACAGGTGTACGAAATCCCTGAAAGGATACAGCTGCGGCAGGGCAAGTCAAGGCTGCTGAATGCATTCACAGAGCAATTACTGTTCAATGGGCACCACATTCTCCGGTTAGCAGAAGCAAATACATCAGAAATATAGTTGATGTTCATTTTAATTATGAAAATCTTAATTGTTATTTGTGGTCTCAACCCTTGATACTTTCTAACTGTTGCCAAAATGAGTTATTTATTATGTTAGGTGGAACATGAATTCTTTAAGCAGATAATATGAATAGCAAATGCTTGCTACTAATCAAAGGCTGCTACTGTTTGTGATCTGTCATCTACCCAATAGCTCTGTGGTTTAGTCTTGAATCTGGTGCCAATAATAAAGAATCAAACCCATTTTCCAAAAAAATATGGCTTTAAATAAACAATTGAGTAACTAGTAAATAAAATAAAAGTTGTTATAGATAATATGGGGGTTATATCAACTTAAAATTGTAAGGATATAGCTTCTCTTAATATAGATAAAAAAACAAAGATTTTTTTTTAGCATCTTATGTGAAATAGGCCTTTGAAGTCAAACTAATAGTAACAATGTAATACAGTTTGTGTGTATACATTAAAGTCACCAGAAAAGAAGTTACAAAAAAGGGAAACATTATAGGTTTTTTTTTTTTTTAGAATTTTAAATTTCTTAAGGACAGTCAGCTTGTCCTTTCTTTTTTTTTCTTCTTCTTTATTTTGTATTTATCAAAAAAAACAGTAAAAAGAATTAAAAAATGCCGAAGAGTTAACAATAACTATACAGAGGATAATAATCATAAGCATGGCTTATCAAGGGTGGAAATGCAAATAAGATTACTACACATATATTTTCTTTGTGTTCAGCTTTCTCTCTGAATTTTTTTTTCCATCCCTGTATATCCTTATTGAAGGTCTCTTCCCCCTCCCACCACATCTGATCATTTATCTTCTCTGCAACTCCCCATCCCCTACCTTGGCAGGGAGCAGACAGTCCTATGGTCACACTGGCCAATAATGCTTGGATCAGTCTTCACTCCCGGCCAAATCCAGTTTTGTTCCCCCTCCCTCAAGAGTGAGTCAGGTGTTCCTATAGATGGACTGGAGTTTGAAAAGTCAGTCCAGGGTGTTTCTGATCCCAAGCCGTTCAATGGTTGTGGTTTGCAGCTTGGGCATGTTTGGCTTTTTTTCTTGTTTGTTTGTTTAGAGACCACTAGTGAGTGAGTACATCCCCTGCTTATCTCTCTGAGTTTGTGATACTTTGCTCAGGAGGATATTCTCCTAATCCATCCATTTGCCTGTGAATTTGAGGATATCATTTTTTCTTACTGCTGAGTAGTATTCCATTGTGTAGATGTACCACAGTTTGTTAATCCATTCTTCAGTTGAGGGACATCTAGGTTGTTTCCAGGTTCTTGCTATTACAAATAATGCTGCTATGAACATAGTTGAGCTAATACCTTTGGAGTGTGAATGTGCCTC
>PVIH01011210.1:0-70526 GCA_004025045.1 Sigmodon hispidus | reverse complement strand
GGCGGGCCTCAGCGCCTGTATCCTGGCCTGGGAGGGAGAGTTGACCTCACACTGCTTCCGGTTCCGCGACCGGGACCTGTGCTCTCTGCAGCATCCCAGTGCACTCTGGAGCAGGGGCAGCTGAACTCTGCACCTGGCCACACCCGCAGCCCCTGCTGCTCAGGGAATCTACTAAGAGCCCTACTGCGACCCTGAACTGAGTAAACTGAGCAAACCAACTGCAGGGGTCTATGAGGGGCGGATTCGAACCCTGACCAGAGAGGTGACAGGAGACACACTAAAAAATCCTTAATAAAATATTTGAAAACTGAAAACAGGTACATTTTGAAAAAGATCATCCACCATGACCAAAGTGTCTGGCTTTTTCCCAGAGGCCCAGGGATGATTCATCTATATATCCTGGCTACTTTTATGTCAGCTTGACATGAGGCAACATCATTTAAGAAAATATTTTCCTAAGATCTGGCTGTAAGGCATTTTCTTAACTAGTGATTGACGGGGAGGGCCCAACCTGTTGTGGATGATGTCATCCTTGGACTGGTGGTCCTGAGTTCTATAAGAAAGTAGGATGAACAAGCCAAAGGGAGTAAGTCAGTAAGCAGCACACCTCCGTGGTCTCTGTATCAGCTCCTGACTCCAGATTCCTGCCCTGTTTGAGTTCCTGTTCTGACTTCCTTTAGTGATGAAATACAATGTAGAAGTATAAGCCAAATATGTCCTCCTCTCTCTGACATACTTTTGGTGTTTCATCATAGCAATAGAGACACTAAGACAATATGTAAATCAATAGCTCTAATAAAAGCTGTAATAAAAGTGGACTTCAATCATATAAGTGGACTTCAGGACAAAAATCACATGATCTTCTCAACTGACACAGAAAAATAACCTTTGACAAAATCCAGCAGTCTTTTGTGAACAAAATCTTAAAGAAAGAATGACTAGAGAGTACATATCTTAACGTAATGAAGACTATATCACAAGCAATTTTATCTTAGAGAAGAACTTGAAGCAATCCCATTAAAACCAGGAATAAGGCAGGGCTTATTATTATTATTATCGTGTTCTCTGTAATGCTTGAAGCATTAACTAGAATAATAAGAAAATAGAAGGTAATTAAAGGTTTATGAATAGGAAAAAGCCAAATAATCCCTATTTGCAGACAATATGATATTATACAACTAATATTTGAAAAATCCCACAGGAAATTTCTGGTAATGATCAGCATTTTCAGTAAAGTGGCAAGATACAAAATCAATTTACAAAATTAGTAGTTTTCCTATATCCCAATGATAAGCATGCTAAGAAAGAGATCATGGAACAATTTCCATTCACAATAGCCTAAATAATTTAAATAAAACACTTAGAAATAAACCTAACCTAGGAGGTGAAGACTTCTACAGTGAAGACTTTGAATCTCTGAAGACAAAGACTGAGGGAGACACTAGACCATCCTGTGCGCATGAGGCAGTAGAATTAATACTGTGAAAAGAACGATCCTACCAAACGTCATTTAGAGATTAAACACAATCCCAGCCAAAATCTGCACAACATTTTTCACAAATATATAGAACAGATTTTAAAATTTATGGAATACCACAAAAGACCAAGATTAGCCATAATAACCCTGAGGGGAGTGGTGGACAATTTTGGGAGGATTACAATTCAAGATGTACTATAGAGTTATACTAATTAGAACAGCGTGATGCTGTAACAATAACAGACATGGAAAACAATGGGACAAAATAAAAGATGCAAACATGAGTGCTCAAAAATGCCAAAAACGAATGCTGGAGAAAAGAGCATCTTCAGCAAATGGTGCTGAGGAACCTCGACTCCAAATGGATCAAAGACCCCAGTGTGAAATGTAAAAACGTCCAAACTGCTATAACAACCGAAAAGTAGTATGTTGGTTTTCCTATCAAAATTCTCATATCCCTATAGCTGGATGTGTTTTCATTCAAGTAAACTTTTCTGTTTGGGTTTTTTCAGCTCATCTGAGGTTTTGGGGTTATTAACCCTTCTTTGCTCTCCTTGGGTACCACAGAGTATCAACAAAGTCCATAATTCCAGGCATGAGAAAACACCTTCCAAGTTGTTGCTTAGGGGAGTTCAAAAAAACTCCCAAAGTATTGAAGGCTATTGCTGAAGATCTTGGTGTCTGCCAGAATACGAAGGTAAGGCCCCTTTTCTGAGATACCACACACAGGACTCAGAGGAAGCCACTTGCTGAGGAGTGGCCCTCGTAGCATCGGAAATTGTTGGCAATTCTATACAACTTTAAAACTTATCAACCATGACAATGACTTAACATTCTCTCAACAGGAAAGGATAATGCCTGGTGCTGTAACCTAGCCAACTACCCATGGCTTGAGAGCATATACCCTGACAGATTTACTACTGCCTGCTCCTAAGCCAGTAAAATTCCTGTTTTCTAAATACTTATTTTTATATTTACAGAGAAGTATTACTTGGTGTTCTGTCACTCCACTCCAAGATGACCTTTAGACCTGTGGTAGCAGGAGGTGCAGCCTCTGATAGATTGAAACTTGAACAGCCACTCAAGGTGTATTTATTGATGGTGACGTAAAGTTGCATTTGGGTAAATAAGTTCCTCATACCAAAATTCCTAATCTATATGTTTCCCTGAAGGAAATCATCACACCTTTGCCATGTTAGTCCTTATTGTGTACTGTTTAGCATACAATAACTCAAGAGCTCCAGGTGTGCCAGGACTGTTTTGTGACTAATGTTATGTAAAGGCTATAACGCTGCTTTAGAAAATCAACTCTACAAATCACAGAAAACAATCTCTGATTTCCACCAGCATTTCTTTAAGGTCAAGGTACTTCTGGAAAACAACTATCCACTCTGATTTTTATTTTAGATACAATGAAAACCAACTGTGCTGTTTTAATGTTTTCCCTTGATATGATGACTCTGCTAGATTCCTACATTTCCCCTTTTGTTTAAGCTATATTCATTACATTGAAGATTACCACCACAGAGAAGACAGACTCCATATCATGCTGTCTCATAGTTTATGTAGATAAGTCAGAATACACTTTAAAGCCAGTAAAGTTACAGCAGAAACAAGTGTAACAATTGATAGGATCAGATATCTATTAAAATGATACATAGGATTTAATGAAGCTCTGGTATCTGCAAGGCTTTCCATAGCATCCATCCCAGAAATATTAAGAGACTTATTAAAAATGGTTTCTTTAACTTCTTGTTGCAAATCATAAATCATTTGAGATTTATAAGCATTAGGGCAACTCAACAAATTCATGTTAGCCTTTTCCCAATTTCACTTGCTTTCATTAAACCTTAAAGATGTAATGCTGTAAGATGTGATACAGTAAGATGTAATATTTCAATCACATTTTAGTTTAACTTGTTCTTTCAAAGTGTCTAGCTGATCTCCCAAAAGCATCACAATTTGTCTCAATCAGCTGTTTCATTAACTATTTCACTATTTTATATTGTTGAGCCCAAAGTTCTGCAGAATGCTGAGGCCAGTCTCTGACAAAATTGGCAGTTTGAATTTCTTTATAAAGGTCTAACCCAGCTATTGTAGCCATAGCAGTCACTGCAATAATTCCCATAACCAGAGCAATAATCAGTCCAATAATCCCATGAGATTTTTTAAAAAATATTCTTTTAGTGAGCTTCTGGCTTAGAATAATCACAAATGAGTCTTGTCATGGCCTTGAGAAGTGGCATCCAATAACATACTAGCATTGATACATGCATGAAGAACATCATGCTCACAAGTGATGCTGTAGTTATTAGGGTGCCATCATACAGGCTCTTTCAATAATATATAAGGTACATGCTACAGAGGTGTGACTTTGGTTTTTACTCTAAAGGACAAAGTATACTTATCATCACTAATGTCTAGCTTTCCTTTCCATACTTTAAGAGGGTGTAAGGTACTTGCCAATTTTCACTGAACTGAATTGCCAAATTGCAACAAAGTACCTGGCATCCTAACTCCCTATCATTGGATAGGTTCATCAACCATGGAGCTAATATCCACAGTTCTAATCAGACTATACTGCTGCCATCTTAATTATAAGTGAGACTATTTTTCCCGAGGGAAGCTGTAAGGGCTCCAGTCAATGACTTCTTGGATTATGTGATGCAATCTCAGCTCAGAAGGACAAGTGCTGCCCATCTCTCCACATATGCCCATCCTAGCTTGTAGTTATTACCAATCTACATTTATTTTGGCTAGGAAACATAAAGGGACCCAGGAGAGACAGGGACAGCTTTACATCATCAGTGACCTGGAAAGGTAATAGGGCATTTGGGCATGGAAGTAGAAGGGGACCGTGGGCAGGGATGGGGAGGCAGCGGAGAAGAAAGGAAGATGAACAAAACTAAGCACAGACCATGAGGAAGCCTGTTGCTTTCGTTATGGGGAGCCCTGCAAAGATGACCACTGACACAGCTCAGGAGCATCTACAATGAATACTTTCTATTGCCTTAAAGCAATATCCAAGTAGTCTTCTCTGGTAGATATCCCACAACACAAGGAGATGAGTTGGCCTCAGCAAGAATACAAGATGGTGGAACCCGCCTCCCCCCCAAAACAACAACAACAACAACAACAACAACAACAACAACAACAACAACTGTATTTCTCTGTCACACTTTGCATGCTAATTGAAAAATAGGGCTTGGGAGATGGCTGGGCTGGTAAGTGCTTGCATAGCAAATATAGGAACCTGAGCTCAGATTGCCAGCATCCAGGCAAAAAATTGGGTGAGGTAGTGTATAGGTCATCAGTGTACTGGGGTAATGGGCAGACAAGCAAACGCTGTGAAAATAGTCCCCGTCCAGGCTGTACGTTTTCCGTCTGCACTTGGTCTCACTTCAGTGCCGGTTTATGCACGTGTTAACGTACACAGCATGATTACATATCATCTCTTTAGTTTGAAGGCCATGGTCTGGTCCTTTTCCTATTGATTCTGATTGTAAACTCTGAAAAGTGACGATTTGCAGAGCTGTCCCCTCCCCCTTTTTCTTCTCCCTCCAAGCGAGCAGACAGTGCAAAGGCAGAGACCCTACAGTAGAGGGCGCGCGCCGCCCGCTCATTCAGACCAAATCCTGAATCTGTCTCTCAGTGATAAACAAGGAAAATTTTTTGCTAACAGCCCATGAATTTCTAGCAGCTCAAGCTTGGAAATGAGGCCAGGACAATGAAAGTGGCTGGCCCAGGGTCACGGGAGAGTAAGGAGTGGAACAGGAACGTAGAAAATGGCTATGTGGGAGTGTGTACATTGGAGGATGCCTTTGGGATACCCAGAGAGGAGTGTGGTCCTTCATGCTATGAGGTGCAAGGCTGCTGCCCTGTAAAGAGGAAGAAATACACACATACTACCACCAAAAATAACAGGAAATAACAATCATTGGTCATTAATATCCCTTAAAACCAATAGACTCAATTTACCTATAAAAAAACATACCCTAACACAAGGGATACAAAAACAGAAGCCATCCTTCTGCTGCATACAAGAAACACACCTCAACTTCAAAGACAGACACAGGCTCAGAGTAAAGGGTTGGGAAAAGACTTTCCAATCGAATAATCCTAAGAAACAGCTGGAATAGCCATCCTAATATCTAACAAAGTAGACTTCAAACTAAAAATCAAAAGAGATCAGGAGGAACATTATTCATCTCAGAAAAAATCTACCAAGATAAAGTCTCAATCCTGAATATTTATGCTCTCAACACAAGGGCCCCAACATACATAAAAGAAACAGTACAAAAGCTTAAAGTTCACATCAAACCCCACACTCTAATAGTGGGAGACTTCAAAACCCCATTTCTATCCTTGGATAGGTCAACCAGACAGAGACTCAACAGAGAAATAAGGAGTCTAACAGATGTCGTGACCCAAATGGACTTAATAGTTATATACAGAACCTTCCACTCAAACACAAAGAAATATACATTTTTCTCAGCCCCCCATGGAACTTTCTCTAAAATTGACCACATACTCGGTCATAAAGCAAATATCAGTAAAAATGGGAATAACTCCTTGTATCATATCAGACCACCATGACCTAAAGTTAGAGTTCAACAACAACAAAAACCACAGAAAGCCTAAAAATTCATGGAAACTGAACATCTCTCAATTGAACCACCTCTGGGATAAGGAAGAAGTTAAGAAAGAAATCAAAGACTTCCTAGAATTCAATGAAAATGAATCCACAACATACCCAAACTTATGGGACACAATGAAAGCAGTGTTAAGAGGAAAATTCATAGCACTAGATGCCTATATGAAAAACCTAGAGAAATCTCATATAAGAGATCTAACAGCACAGCTGAAGGCTATAGAACAATTAGAAGCAAACTCACCTAGGAGTAGAAGGCAGGAAATAATCAAACTTAGGGCTAAAATCAATACAATAGTAACAGAACAATATGAAGAATCAATGTATCCAAATTAACAAAATCACACCCAGGAAATCCAGAGAATTATCAGGTCATACTGTGAAAATCTATGCTCCACTAAAATGAAAAGCCTAAATGAAATGGACAATTTTCTGGACAGGTACCACTTACTAAAATTAAATCAGGTACCACTTACTAAAATTAAATCAAGATCAGATAAATGACCTAAACAGACCTGTAAGCCCCAAGAAAATTGAAGCTGTTATTAAAAGTCTCCCAAGTTCAGTTTCCAGCACCCCCACATCAGGCAGCTCACAATAGTCCCTAACTCAACATACTCAACATACACACACACACACACACACACACACACACACACACACACACGCACACGCACACGCACACGCACACGCACACACGTAAAATAAAAATATTTTTAAAAACTGCAACATCAGATTTATTGTGATTTTGTCTTTTGTTTTTTGAGATAGAATTTTTCTGTGTAAACAGTTCTGGCTGTCTTGGAACTCTCTTTGTAGACAGGCTGACCTCAAACTTACAGAGTTCATCTGCCCCTGCCTCCAGAGTGCTGGGATTAAAGGTATGTGCCACCACCACTGAGCTGTGATTTTGTCTTTTAACAGTCTAAGAATTGGCATTTAGGTAGGCTCATCTCCAAAACAACCTTATAAACCAATTGTTTTTGACCACTCCAGGGCAGCCACCACAATGCCACTTTCTTGGTCTCCTGGTTCTGTGTCCTGACCCCAGTGATGGGCCCCCGGGCCCCCATATTCCAGTGTGTAAAGGCTCACTTTCTAGAGCAGTCAGCCATGCCTCCTTCTGCTTCCTTGGAGTGTGGATGGTGTCCAGAGCCCACTGAGGCATATGGTTATGAGCTGTCTGTGTGCATGTACACACAGACCTGTAGACGTCCTTCCTTTCCAGCCTCCTGTAGGAGCCCAGCTTCACATCAGTCTAACTACTTGAGACAAGCAGGCAGGGCTGCCTTTCTTCAGCACTTACCTCTTCACTGCTGATCCCATTGATGACCCCCTAACCATTACCCTGCTTCTCCCTCCCTGGTTTTCCTCCTTGAATCTCTTTGGGTCCCTTTGTGCCTTTTACCTTCTCTATTCTCATTCATTTTTCGTCAATTGGCCCCCTAGTGGCCACCCCAGGCAGCCTGAAAGCTTTCCATGTGACTATTTTCAATTAGAGGCTTTTTTCTTTTATCCGAGGATCCTGCAGATTGCTTAGGGAGGCCTGGTTAATGTTTCTCCTTTGAAGCTCTGGGTATACTGTCAGGATTAAGTCGAAGGTATGGACATGTACCGGTCAGGATCCAGTCCTTGCCATGTGCTCAAGCATCCTCAAGCATCCTCACTTCCAGTCTTTGCCATGTGCTCAAGCATCCTCACTGTCTTCTTATGGCTTCCAGCATAGCTCTGTATTCTTCTCTCTCCCCCTTTAAAGCTCAGGGTCCCTGGGGGCAATTATCAAAAAGGATAGGGTTGAGGGGAGGTCCAGCTTTTAACCAACAATGTGCGTTTGGTTGGTACTGATGTCCTTCATGTAGCCTTAACCCATCTGAGATTTATTCTGTTGTGGTTGGGTCAGGGGAAGAGAAGGCACCAGCCACAGACATGAATGTGCCATACATACATATCTCTGGGATTGGGGGAAGGACCAAAATGAAACAAGACCAGCCACTTGCAATACGTGCATGAGCATAGCTCAGCAGGAAGTGTCTTCTCCTGGCCCTGTGTTGGGTGACTTTTATTTTTTTAATTTAATTTTATTTTGTGTGTGGATGCACACATGGATGTGAGAACAAGCTCAACTGTCATTCCTGCCACCAACCAACTTGTCTTTTTAAAGACAGGGTCTCTCACCTACCTTAACCTGCCCAGTAGGCTATGCTGGCCAGCAGTGAGTCCCCAGATCTGCTTGTCTCTGTCTTCTTAGCATTGAGTTTGTGAACAAGAAAACCAGAAAAGAGGCTGCCTTTGCAGTGACTAATCAGAACTGCACCACTGTACAGAGACTGGGTTGCTGCAGGTCCAGAATCTAATTACCATATCTTAGGTTAGTTCTGCCCCCCAGAACACTCACTCCTTGTCCTGTAGTGAAACTAACATCTTGTATCCAATAGAGAGAAACCCTTCAGAATCCATTAATTTAGCAGAACACCTCTGTCCATCAACCCAAAAACTAAACATCGTGGGATTGTAATGAAGTAACACACACACAGAGCAAGAGAGAGAGAGAGAGAGAGAGAGAGAGAGAGAGAGAGAGAGAGAGAGAGAGAGAGAGAGAGAGAGAAAGAGATTCACATGCACATATACACACCATAGTAAAACAAAAGCAACTTTTCTTGTTTCATGACTTTCCTTGTTATGAAACACTATTAAAACTTCACAGAACTGGTTCCATGTTGGAACATGAAATTTGAGGTAACCTAAATCTATGTTTCTAGGGCATGGTCACTCAACATGGCTCCATTATAAACTATCCTATTCCCTTTAATATAAGAAATGTGCCTTTTTTTGCACAGAGAGATTATGAGTACATTGCACACAGACGGGTTACAAGTGCACTCCATATGGAGAGATTACCAGTGAACTCCTCAATAGACAGGTTATGAGTGCACCCCACCATGTCTGGCTTCTTTCCTATGGATTTTGGGAGTTTGGACACAAGTCCTGTACTTGCAAGAAAAGTAATTTTCTGAGTTATCACGCTAGTCCCTGAACAACATTTTTATTGAGCACAGAGATGACTCTTCTTGGTTATCAACTTGACTCCATCTGAATTAAAACAATGGGGCATGCCTTCAAGGGACATTTCTTGATTGGATCATTTGAGGTTGCAAAATACATCCTAAATCCTGATCATTTGAGGTCGGAAAATCCACCCTAAATCCACAGCACCTGGTGGTCATGTTCTTAAAAGATACTGAAGAAGGAGGCTTTTGCTTTTTGCCTACTTGCCCTCACTCTCCTTAGCTAGTCTATGCCTTCAGGATTCCAGCATATGCTGAAGACCAGCTAAGACAAAGCAACTATTGGACTTTCTGTCAGGAGACAGGCATTCTTGAAATATGGGACTACAGCCTGTATGCCATTCCAATAAAGCCATATATATGTATATGTATGTGTATGTATGTATGTATGTGTGTGTATGTATGTATACTCATTCTATCTATTCTATTTTTTTCAGAGAACCCTGAATAATACAAGTACACTGTAAAAGGCTGCAGTATGAACACCATCTAAGATGCCACTTGCAGCCCCTTGAGCAGTTGTTGAATTAGATCATCACATCAGCTCCCATGATGTGCTGCATGGAGGTTGTGTATATGATACAAGTGTGTTTAGGCTATGAGTTAAATCTCCTTAACTTTCCAATCACCAACCTGTGGTCATCTTTCTTGTCTTTTTACTTCCACTGTAAAAGGTGATGGTAAATATTCCTACCTCATGTTAATTATATGGTTAGCATTAGTAAGTAGCTTAGAACAGCACAGGCTGCATACTAAACAAACATCTGCTCAAATCTCTTGTACAGCAAGCCCTTACTTCCAATGCTGTTGGCTGTTTCTTGCTGTTTCTCATGTGCAGTCACATCTGTGGGGCAGTGGTTTTGCTATGCATCTGCTTCCATACACCCATAATCTTTGCTTTTATTTCCATTTGCTTTGTAGTTTGGCATTTTTTTTTTCTTGTTCTGTACAATTCCCCTTTCATGCTGATCTTCAAAGCAATGTCGGGACATTTCTCTCCACTCCTTGAGTTATGCTTTCTCCTAGGTTATGTTCTTTGTCCTGCTGAGCTGTGTTTGTTTTCCTCATTGTGGAGTAGAGTGTCAAATATGAACAACCGCTATTTGTCTAATTGCTGTAGGGATTCTTGGCATTCCTGAGATGAATAAGTAATGTCCATCCTGGGCTCTTTTAATTGATTTTAGTTTGAAGTCTACTTTGTTAGATATTTGTATGGCAACACCAGCTTGTACTTAAGGCCATTTGATTGGAAAATTTTTTCCCAACCCTTTACTCTGAGCCTGGGTCTTTGTGGTTGAGGTGCGTTTCTCGTATACAGCAGAAGGATGGCTTCTGTTTTTGTATCCATTGTGTTAGTGTGTGTCTTTTTATAGTTGAATTGAGTCCATTGACATTAAAGGATATTAGTGACCACTGATTGTTATTTCCTGTTATTTTTGGTGGTAGCTTGTATGTATTTCCTTTCTCTGGGATATTCTTCTGTGGGATTATCGATTGTTTGTGGTCTCATGAGTGTATCTGGGATCCTTAGGTTGGAGTTTTTCCTCTAATGCTTTCTGAAGGATCAGATTTGTGGATAGGTATTGTTTATGTTTGATTTTGTCGTGAAATATATTGTTTACTCTATCTATGGTAATTGGTAGTTTTGGTGGGTATAGTAGTCTGGGTTGGCAGCCATGTTCTTTTAGTGTCTGTATAACTTCTGACCAAGACCTTCTTGCTTTCATTGTTTCCATTTAATAGTCATCAGTTATTCTGATGGGTCTGCCTTTATTGGTAATTTGGCCCTTTTCTCTTGCAGCTCTTAAAATTTTTTCTTCTGTATGTTTTGTGTCTTTATTATGTGGTGGGCAGACTTTCTTGGGGAGTCTAATTTATTTGGTGTTCTGTAAGCTTCTTGCAACTTTATAGGCATTTCCTTCTTTAGGTTGGGAAAGTTTTCTTCTATGATTTTATTGAATACATTATCTGTGCCTTTGAGCTGGTATTCTTCTTCTCTTCCTATTATTCTCAGGTTAGATCTTTTTATGGTGTCCCAAATTACCTGAACATTATGTGTTATGGCTTTTTTTGGTTTTAGTGTTTTCTTTGACTGGTGCATCTATTTCCATTATTGAGTCTTTCATCCCAGAGATTCTCTCTTCCATCTCTTGAATTCTGTTGTTTATGCTTGTATCTGTATTTATAGCACTTTTCTTCAGATTTTCTATTTCCACCTTTGCCTCACTTTGTGCCTTTTTTATTGTTTCTATTTCAGTTTTTACTTCCTGGAATGTTTCTTTCATTTGTTGGTTTTTCTTTTCTTGGTTTTCTTTCAAGGATTTGTTTATCTCTTCCATTTTTTGTTTGTATTTTCTTCTATCTCTTTAAGGGAATTTTTTATATCCTCTTTTAAGGTTTCTATAATCTTCATAAAAGTGTTTGGTGTTTTTTCCTTCTGTTTCCTCTTCATTGCTCTGTTCATGTCTTGGTGTTGTAGAGCCACCAGTTTCTTCTGGTGTTGCCTTGTTGTTCTTTATATTGTTATATGTATTTTTGCACTGGTGTCTGCCCATTGCTTCAATTGTTCACACTTAGTCAGCTCTTAATTGTGGTTAGAGGGCTTGTGTGTCTTCTGTCTGCTCTGAACATGGGGTCTGCACAATCTCTGACTTTGCTCTGGACAGGGTCTGTGTTCCAAAGGTGTCTATCTGTTTGTCTATGATGAAGCAGTTCACCCTGGAGGCAGGTCCAGGCTGAAGAAGGTACCTTCTGCTAGGAATCCCTGGGGAAGGAACCTCCCAATTTTAGCCTAGGACCAGTCAGCTAGTTGAGAGTCAGATTAGGTCCCTGGACATGAACCAGGTATCCAGAGAGGGATTCTCTATGAGGCAGCCCAGGAGCTGAGGTTCCCTCACCTCTGAGCTTGCTCTGGACAGGTTTCCAAGTCTGTTTCGCTTATTCCTTTTTTTTTCCCACAAAAAAATGGCCTAAGTACTCCTTAATTACTCAAAAATAGTGGCCTAACAGCTCGATAGACCTTGATATTTTATGAGAGCTAACTTTTGCAAGTGTACAAGTAGATGAAAAGTATTTCCCTAGCTCTTCGTATCTCAGCTCTAAATCTTCTTCTCACTTTCTGTTCTTCTACCATCTATTTCCAGCCACACAATGAGATCCTTCTCTGAAACCTCCATCTTTCAAATCCCAACTCTCACCTGCAACTCTTCCAACCTCTTCCTTTCCAGAAACTCCAAACCTGGTGCCTACATTTACCCCTCCAGTCATTTGCTCTCTCACTCCTAAGGATCCTGATCCAGTTCTCCCACTGGCTGGCATAGATAAGATAATAAAAGTTTACACCTGTTTCCTCTGTCAGAACTTTCTCAAGTAAAAAAAAAAAAAGAAATGTACTCTTGAGCAAAGGGGGTCTGAGAGACAATTTTGTGGCCGCTTACTGACAAGTCTGCGTAGAGCTGCTCTATGGACTGTCAATTTTGAAAAAATGCAAGAGAGTAAGTACAAGATAAACAAGAGAATTCATCCCAGTTTTTAAATGCCTCACAAGTACACTCTGACAGTATATTAACTTAGATCCTGAGAGCACTGAGTCCCATTTTTACCCAGAGCTACCCGACATCAGAGCTAGACTTAGACCTTGAGAGGGGACCACTGACTCCACAGGCAGAAGTCTTAGTGCTGTCTTTTAGGGTGTATCACGGGAGAGATAAGAAAACAGACTAGAAAAGATACCTCCTGCTGGCAAAAGCTATCTGACCAGCTCCTTTGCCTCCTCCTGTGGTGAGCAGACCTAGACCTCCTGGTGCATGCTTTAAGTGTGCCCAAGTAGGCCACTGGTTTTGCTCTTGCCTAGCCTCACAGAGGCTGTTCAGGCCTTGTCCTGAGTGTCATCAAGGGAAATTCTGGTCCAAGTGACTGTTCCCAATCCCCCATGGCAGGAGGACATTACATATGGACCACTCCCAGCTGATCTCCTAGGCCTGGCTGTGGGCAATTGATGCTGCCAGGGCTTCCCTAACCCAACCACCATCATCACAAAAAGAGAACCTTGGGTAGTCATATGATATTAGGGCAGTCCATCTCCTTCCTTATGGACACTGGGTGCCAAATATTTGGTCCTACAGAGTTTTGGGGTTCTACTTCTCTAGCCTCTCCATTTTGGGAGTGGGAGGTAAACAATTCCAGCTTCATTAGCCATCACCAATTAATTATATTTTCAGAGATATCTATACCACACACTCATTTTTGGTCATGCCAACCTGCCCTGTGCCCCTAATGGGAAGAGATATTTTAGCTAAAGTAAGAGCTTTCATTTTCATTAGTTACCACATTTCATCTGAATCCAGCCTTCTCAGCTGCTCCAGCCTCTCCCTTGCTTCCCTTCCTATATGCTCAACCTGTGAGCTCTGGCTCCCATTTCCTCTCCCAGCCTCCCAGGTGGATCCCAAGTAAGAACAGCCAGGGTCGTTGTGTCGCTGGACACCTTTCCCTGCAATTTCCCTTTTCTGAAGGTTTCCATTGCAGCCTGCTTCTCAGAACTGAAGGCAAGACAGTTACTGGAAACAAAAAGTTCCGGGGTATTTCACCTCGCCCTTCCCCTCCCCCACAGACTAATCCTCCAGCTGCTGCTTCTGCAGAAAGGAAAACCCAGAAGCCAATTTACCATCAGAAAGCAGTTGATCATCACCCCTGAGGATCAGAGAAAGGAACCAAGAGACATTGTTAGAGCCAATACAGGTAAAACAGACTGTTCCTTCACCCCCCAGGACCAAAGGAAAGGAACCAAGAGACATTGTTAGAGCCAATACAGGTAAAACAGACTGTTCCTTCACCCCCCAGGACCAAAGGAAAGGAACCAGAGCCATTTTAACCTCAGCAACGGGCAAACAAAAACATGAGATATTTTAACCTCTTCCCATCCCCAGACCTAGCAGAGTGAACTCTCTATGTGTGTCACTTCCCAAGGTTCTATTACTAACTCACAGTTTTTCCTGAGCCCTAGAAAATCAAAATTCATCATCCCATGCCTTAAACTCACCAGACTGCAAAGAATAAGCCATAAAACCCAGCAGACTGACTGCCAGAAGATACAGCTCTCATCTTCCAAAAAGACAAATTTCACCCTTAAGACAGCTTAAAGTAGCCTTAAGAGATCCATTGACCCTGTTCCATTCCAATCCATTTCCCCCCTGCTCCCAACATACATCCAGCTTTCTTTTTATAATAAGCATAAGGGTGTGATGTAAGGATTCCTGGCACCCTAACGTGGCAGACCTAACATGGTGCTAGATGAGATAAGAATTCCTGGTATGTAGCAGCCACATGGTAAAGCACCAGCAGAACCCATTGCTAAGGAGGGCATGAAGGGCACACCCCTAGGCATGACTATGTAAATCTGTGCCCACCCATCCTCTTAAAAGGAGATGCCATGTGGAAATCTCTTTTCTCTTCTGCTTCTCTGCCCCTGTACTTGCCTGACAACTCTCCTGAATAAACTCTTGTGTGGCCGTGGTAATTTGTGTGTGTCTGATCTCAGCACATAAACTAACAGTTGCACCTTTTCATCTTGGCTCCAGCTCAAGCATCCACTGTCTGTTTTGCTCAAAATTTAAGAGACTTATCCCATTCACTTTCTTCTACGGAGTCTCAATTCTTTGCAGCTCTGGGGCATGATGGAGGGATAGAAGAACTAGAGTTGTCCAGAGATTGCAGTGTTTTCATTCTTTTTAAAAGTAAGCTATTCCTGGTAGTTCCACCAGGAATACTCTACATCACACCCACCTTTTCTCCTCCAGCACAATCCACTCTCCCACGGCAGTCTTGTTTGAGGGCTGACACACACACCTAGAGCTGAAGCATGCTCATGGCTGTCCCTGTGTCAAGAGGGGCAACAAACACATTAGCCCTGGCTTGCCCTGCTATAGATTCAGATACTATTCATGGTCCTCTGGATGCTGCACACTTCCCATCCATCTCTGGACTGTGCCGGGCTTGGTGGCTTTCCATCTCGGGGACAGGGAGCACTACACTGTCTCACTCCTCTAGTTAGTGCTGGAAAAAGTTTTTTTTGTGTGTGAGAATGAGGCTTTAACTTATCATTTATACTTTTACTAGCCTTTTTATTTTTAAATGGGAAGTAAGTGTTAAATTATTTTATATATAGTTGATCTTCCATATCTGCACCATGACTTAAAATGCCCTGGGATTAAAAATAGTAGGTACTCAGTGGATGGGGAGATGGCTCTGTGGGAAAGAGTGCTTGCTATGAAATCATGAGGACCTGAAGTCAAATCTCCAGTGTGAAGATTTGGGCATGGTTGTGTGTGCTGGTGTCCCCAGCAGCACTGGGAGTAGGCAGGGACAGATGGATCTCAAGAGCTCACTGCCAGCCAGATCAGCCTAAATGGTGAGGTTCCTGTTCAGTGAGAGATTGTTCCAAGACAATAAAGGAGACAAAGAGAAAGGAAGACTCTTGGCTATCATGCTCCTTCCTCTGCAGGCCTGTACCCACATAGCATGTGCTATGTGCTGCACATGTATATACCACACAGACACAGACACACACATACACAAACACCCACACAGACATACCCACTCAGACACAGATACAGACACAGACACATACAAATACATATACACACCCATTTAACACATAGACACACAAACACACACATTCAGACACAGATACACACACAGATGTACAGACACACACACATGGGCACAGATACACACATACACACATATCTGGATGACTAAAGTAAAGTTTGATGGATCAGCCAGCCAGCCAATGGTAGGTAGCTGAGTTAGCATGGTAACTTGGTAACTCCAGAGTTAAGGGTTCAACTTCCCTTAAAACTGTAAGTCATGCACAAAAATACAGCAGGTTTACCAAAGAGGCTTGTCAGGGCTTTCTTCAAAATCCTAAGGCACTCATATATAGCATCCTGTCAAAGGCCTCAGGGAGCATCCCCACCCATTATGGATATGCTATAGGCTGGGACATACAGCCATTGTAGCAAAAGATTTTCCATAGGAGAAAAACTTCATTTTGTGGCCTGGGGATGCATCTTGGTTGGTAGACCAGTTGCCTAGCAGGTACCAGTTCTTAGGTTTGGTCTCCAACATGACATAAACAGCTACCAGTAGCCAAGCTCAGTCCATGAAATAAATCTCAGAGTCTGGAATGTGAATTTTCAACATGGGAGGCTAAGGACTCAAAGAGCATTTGAGAGGCTCTAAGAATCTAGACAGCCTCTTGCCCTGAGCTTTTGTTAGGAACAACTAAATGCAAAGATACTGTATAATCAGCAGTAGAAGGCTCCACTGAACTGACCACCACAGAAAACAAAGACAAGGAAGTGTCATAGAAAAATACATGGAAATGTAAGAAGCCTTTCCATCCTAAGAAATACCATGTTCCAGTTTTCTTGAGGTGAGGACATCTGTTTTACAGATCATTCCCTTCCATCCTTAGTGTGCTAAGGGTCAGAGTACTCTTAGATACAGAACATTGTTGTTTTTGTTTTAATCAGATAAGACTGGCCTCAATAACAACCAAGTGTTTAATGGAGCATGCGTGGAACCCCAGTACTTGGGGGATAGACACAAAGAATCAGAAATGTGGTATGATTTCTGAATAACTACAAGTTCAAGGAACACAAGACCCCAATTCAATAGAATACAATAAAACATTTTTAAAAGATTTTTTTCTTTGTTCTGGACTTCACTTAAAACTAGCAGCTTTTTAAAGGCTGGAGTAATTGGCCCACCCAAATGAAGTAAATATTTCCATGGCAACCCATGCGGTTCTGACCTTGCTTTACTGAAAGAGGAACTAGATGCATTTCCTTGGACTTCTCATTAGAAGGGTTACCTCAATGCACCCTAGACTCCACAATACTAAAATTTATTTTCCACTCTGTAGCTTATTAATGTTTTAACCATGTGTCTGGAATAATTGGTGCTTCTTATGAACTAAGTTCAACTAGCACACCATCAATGTAGTAGAGCTAATGAGGTGATGTCATTTGGAGGAGGAAGAGTGTAGTATGAGGTATCTGGTCTACCAAGTCCCATGGTCCAGACCTGCCTGCCACTGCTTATCTGGAGCAGCAATCCCAAAGTCCCAAAGAAACTATGTAAACATGTAAACATATGCTTACAACTATGTAAGCATGTAAACATATGCTTACATTAATTTCATCCTGCTTGGCCTGTGTCTCGGGCATTTTTCTAGTGAGCTCTTTCATCTTAATTCAACCCATTTCCATGAATCTGTCCTGCCTTGTGGCCTGTGGCTTACCTATTTTGTTACATGATGTTTCATGGGCAGCTGGATTGTGTGTCTCTGCCTGATTCTTCCCCCCTTTTCCTACCTATGTTCTGATTTCCTTGCCCACTCCTATGATGTCTGCCATGGGCCAAAAACAGTTCCTTTATTTAAAGAATGACAGTCACAGCATACAGAAAGATATTCCCACATTAGAAGGGAGATCAAAATTCCTGTAAATTAACCCTTGCAACATAGCTGGTTTTCTCTGGGGTAGGATGCAGAAGTGTAACGCTTGCCTTGATACTTAAAATCAAACTGCTTCTGGTGGCCATTACTCATGGGTAAAGGGGAGGGGACATATTTACTACTGGATCATTATATAGCAGGTTGATTATTTTATACAGCAGGGGATGTGTAAATTTCCCCAAGCTATAAAAACACATCTGTCATGGCAGCTATGATTGGAGATAATGCCTGTTTAAATTGGTCATAATCCATTGTCATTTGTCAAGATGTATCATCTTGCATGTATAAAATGAATACACTTAATAGAGGTTCAATGGGACTCATCAGTCTTGTATGCCTCACTCTTTTCGTTTCAGAAATGAGAAATTGATGTTGGTTTACTATTTTTTTAAAGGTCAAAACAATCACTGACTTCTTCTCAATCTTGCTACCATATGAGTCTTCACTGTAGGGGTCAGAAAGCTGAGGAGTGTTCTGCTATTCGCAAGTATGTGTCTGATCATGTCTTTTATATCCAGGTATTGTAATCAGTGTTCTATAAAGGAACAGCTGATAGAATAAATGAGTTCTGGAGTACACTGAGGTAACCATTCTAAACTGAAGGCCAATGATCTAATTTATTAGAGTGGCTTACAGAATGTGGTCCAGGGAATCACAAAAAGGCCAAGAATCCAGCATTTATTTAGTTCATGAGGCTGCTCATCTCTGTAGTTCAATCTGATGCTGAAGTCTCAGAGGGTTCTGCTGCTCTTCATTGAAATTCTGAGTAAGATGGAATTAATACTGGCTGCAGCAACAGGGGACATGAACTTGCCAGTGGAAAGGAGGGTAAGAAGGCAAAAAGGCCGAGCTTCATTCTTCCATGCTCTTTTATGTGGGCTGTCTCCAGAAGGAATAACCCAGATGTAAGGTGTGTTTTTCTGCTTCAAATAACCTGATTAAGGAATCCCTCACAAGACTAGCTTCTCAGGTTTTAGTTGATCCCAGAAGTAGCCAGGTTGACAACTGAGATTATTCATCACACTAGAGAAGCAGCATGGCTCTGGGGACTGACCAATAGAGCATGTCACTGACCACCTTCCTTTAAAGCCCTAGTCTGAATAGAGAGGCAAAGTGAGATCTGAATTCTCCTGGGATCAGTGCCTGTGTCACACCTCGGGAAGTGGCCATGGTTGCTTTGAAGAGATCTTGAAGGGAGATTTTGGTGATATAGTATAGTATGTCCTTCAAGGGAATTGACTTCTACTTTTTCAAATTAGTGCAGGTTCTGGGCCTGAGCCTGATAGCTAACACTGATGGTCAACTTGAATGGCTCTAGAAACATCTTGGAGACCAACCTCTGGCCATGTCTATGAGGAAGTTTGTAGGTTGGATTAGTTGAGTTGGAAGGACACACCCTAAATGTGGGATGGCACCATGTCAAGGGCTGGGATAGACCTCTTTCTGCTTCTTAACTGTGGGTTCAGTGTGACCAGATATTCCATACTTCTTCTGCCTCCCTTTCCCTTCCAGGATAGAAGATTTCTGCTCAGGGTTTCTATTGCTGTGGCAAAACACCATGATAAAAAGCAGCTTTGCAATGATATGGCTTATTTTACTTACACTTTAGGTGACAGTCCATCCCTGAGAAAATTCAGGGCAGGTTCTCAAGCAGAACAGGAACCTGGAGGCAGAAACTGAAGCAGAGCCCATCAAAGGATGCTGCTTACTGCTTGCTCCTCTAAGCTTACTCAGCTTCTGTCTTTTCACACCCAGGACCAACAGTCCATGAATGGCACTGCCCACATCAAATATTAACCATGAAAATGTACTGTAGCTTCCTCACAGGCCAGTCTGTTGCGGACAGTTTTATCAGTGGGGGCTCTTTCTTCCAAAATGATCTATTCTAGCTTTTGAATGCAGATTTTCATTTGGCTATAAATTATGTTTGTGTGAGAACCTGGAGGTCAGGGCCCAGTTTTAAAGATTCACCCACATCTTGATGCCTGAGAGCAGAGCCCAGGTCTGAGAGTGAACTTAGCAGCCAATGGATTAAAAAGTTGGATTCACACCAGAGGACTCAACCAATAGTTGCTGTACCTTACCTCTTTGCCCAATCCTAGAATGCCAAGGTGTGTGGCATCATGCTTACATGTGTTTTTCTTTAAAGACCCCTGCCCATCAGGGCGATGGGGTCCTTAGCCTTCCCACTGCACCGGAACGAGGCTATTAACCCGGGTTCGTTAAAACCTATATATGACATATATAACAATAAAATCCTCATGCAGGTTACATCATGTCCAGCCTCCCCGGCGATTGTAAAAATTCTTACATGCAGGCATAACATTTGAGTGGTCACCTCTGGTGGGCTCCCCATAACAAAACAGAGGAATATTTTTTAGTAGTTCTTGAGTTGAGAAACAAGGAATGGGACTAGGAAATATTTGATTGTCGTTCAATTTATTAGAAGAAGCCACTTCCAACCAGGGCAAATGAGTCCTTAGGATTGATAACATTTCTCTAATTACTTGCCAATTAAAAGTAACTTCCTTTTCTTTCTTTTAGCTTTGTTCCTGCTGTATGCTGTTATCTCTATTTCCAAAGCAATCGAGTATTCTTGGTGATAACATTTTAAAATCCTTAATTTTTTGTCTTATAGCATTTATTTATGAGACTTTATTGTATTTGTTACTTTTATATATTTTATCTGTTGAACATAAAGCTACCTGGCTGCAGGAGTCATGATAGATTGTCTTTATGTTACTCATAACTGTTAATCATAATAAAGACTTTACATATAATGAGTGAGTTAAAGATTAGATAAAAAAAAAAAAATCAGAGTTTAACTGGGCAGAGCTCCCAATCCAGTTGAAGAGAGGGAGGAGGGATTATATGAGCAAAGGGGTCAAGATCATGGAGACTCTGCATGGGACTGAACGAGGCCCTCTGAATGTGGATGACAGTTGTGTGGCTTGAGTAGTTGGTGGGGCCTCTGGCAGTGGGACCAGAATTTACCCCTAGTGCGTGATTTGGCTTTTTGGAATCCATTCCCTATAGAGAAATACCTTTCTTAGTTTTGATACTGGGGGTGAGGGTAGCTTGATCCTACCTCAACTTGCTATCTTAAACCTTGTGGTTGGGAGACCTTATCCTCTTTGAAGGATGAATGGTGGAGTGGGGAGGGGGAAGCTGAAGGGTGAGTGAGATGAGGAGAGGGAAGGGAACCTGTGGTTGGTATAGAAAAAAATCTTTTAAATAGAAATGTCAAAAATATCAGAGCTTAATAGTTTATAAATAATAATATATTATATATACAATACATATATCTATACATATATATATATATATATATATATATATATATATATATATATATATATGACAGGATCTTCTTATGTAGCCCTGGCTGAATTTGAATTCACAGAGATTCTCCTGTCCTTCATCCCCCCCATCTTGGCACTAAAGGTGAATTCCACCACACCTAGACACTTATTTACTTTTAACTTAACAATTTCTCAGAGATCATGAAGCAGAGTCAGGCATTCTTGCCAGGAAGAAACAGAATTCTTGCAACAGACAGAGTGATTTTTACCACAGTGACTATCCCCAGCACAATGTATATAGAAATAAAAAATTGTGTCACCATATGATGAAAAAAAAAAAGTTTGGCTTTGGCCTAGACTAGTCACAGGTCACCATAGGAGTAAGAAAAGAATGTGAAGTTGGAGGAATGTAGTTAGGACAGGTTCACAGTCATCCAAGGCCTGCCTCCATCCAAAGACTTCACTTACTGTAACAGATAAAATTGGTAAGGTCTGGGTCCTCCCAAGGATGTTCCAGAAACACAACATTTGCTTGGATTTAGAGTAGATTTAGCAAAGGCCTTGTGAAAAAAGAGCAAATCTGCTCCAGGAATCTCAGACTGGGGAAGCAGGACGCTTCATTTCAGAGTATTCTTGGTGCCTTGTGTCTCTGAGGACAGTGACTGTATACAGCATGTGCTCAGACCCGGAGTCAGCTTGCTGGAGTCATGGCTGACTTGGCAATGTGATAGCAAGTTCCAGTGGTGAAGACAAGTCAGAGGTCACAGAAAATAGTACAGAGGAGGGAAAGCAGGCGAGGGTGCACACCAAGGCGTGAACTAGCTCATCTAAGTGCTTAATTTAATTTTCTTAATGATGAGCTATATATTTAACCTTCAAAGGGAATTTGTCACCTACCCCAAATGGCTGCAGAAGGACAGGCCTGATTTTCACAAGGATACAGCACACACAGGAAGTAACTGAGTTATTCATTATACTTTTACCACTTGGCTGTCATATGTAAAGCCTTGCATATTATCTTGTATTAGTTAATTTTTTATTCCTGTGTCAAAATATCTGACAAAGGAACTTAAAGGAAGAAAGGCTTACGTTGTTTCACAGCTCCGGGAGACAGATTGCCTGGGATGGTGTGGCAGCAGGGACATGAGGCAGCTGGTCACATTGCCTCTGCACCCAAGAAAAAGAGAGAGAGAGAGAGAGAGAGAGAGAGAGAGAGAGAGAGAGAGAGAGAGAGAGAGAGAGAAATATAGGTGATGAGCTCACTTTCTCCTCTTTTATTCAGTCTAGGCTAGGACCCCAGGCCATTCAATGGTGATATCTACCTTCAGGATGGATAGTCCCACTTTAATTAACCCAATCTCCTTCATAGACATGAGGTGTGTACTGACTTTAGTATTTGAGATCATGATCACATATGCCCATCACTCTTTCTTGGTTGCCAATTAGGTGATCACAAGGTGAAAATTATATCCATTAGCAAAAATTCAGACGTTTGTTTGGATGGATATGCTTTCTTCATTTTGGACTAGAGAGATGGTTTTAGCCGTTAAGAGCACTTGCTATTTCTCTAAAGGACCTGACATCAGTTTCCAGAACACCAGGAAGCTCATAGCTGTCCGTAACTCTAGATTTAGGGATCTAATGCACTTTTCTGGCCTTCCCAGGCACTCCTATGCATGTAAACACACATATCCCACAGAAATAAAAAAGGTAAATCATTAAATAGAAAATAACAGTTTATTTTCTGTACATATGGTATTTGTCTTTCTGAGACTGACAATTCACTTCATGTGACCATTTCCAGTTGCATCTATTGTTCTGCACTAGGAAAAACCTTCAGATATAAATGAGAAATCTTGCTGAAAGGGCTTCCTTATCCCTGAGAGCTCCCACCCCAATGGGTGGAAACATTATCCTTCCAGATGCTTGAACTCAACATGAGGCTTACACTGACCTGGCTGTTCTGATCCAGCTAAATATTTAATGTGTGTCTCCTTGGTCTACCTTAATTTGTCCCCTGTCACAATCTAATCTTATCTGCCACATATTAAAGCAGTTTCTGGTAGAGGTGGATATTACATTATTAGCCCAGGATAGCCCTCAATGCAAGAGGAACTAATACACTACACAAACTATTTCCTAACTTTACTAGACTAGGTGAAACTGGACATGTGTCGCCACTACATGCATTATTAAAATAAAATTTCTTATTTTAAAGTTTTCATGCATGAATGTATTATATGTTGGTCTCATCCCTCTGACTTTCTCCCCTTCCTGTTACCTCCCTTTGTCCCTGTTGTATGATAAACCTTCTGGGGAGATGCACTGTACAGATGTACTCATCCCAGACAGGGAGACCACCACAGATCAAAGTACAGACACTATCACAGTCCAACTTAGTGAACCAATGAGTTTTTTGGGGGGTTATTTACAGAACTAAGTGTGAGGGGTTACTTACAGGAGCAAAAATGACTCAAAGACAGCTGCATCACTAATGCCCACCCCAGTGTGGGTGACAGCTCACAAAAGCTGGGACCTGGAGCACACTGCATAGCCTGAAGGCAGCTCAACAGGTTGAGATGCATCCCTTCTAAGTGCTTCAGTTTGTTTCAACCTCTTCTAGGGCTGATTTCTGCTTCTAGGCACCTGGTCTGGTCTGAGTCTTCACAGCTTGTCTTGTCTGAGAGTCTGCTTTGCAGCTAGGTTTTGCTTACCCTGCCATGGAGGGGCCTAGTGAATCTGGTCAATTTCAGGGACTTCCTGAAGCTATTTTGAGTTGTTTGCTTCCTTGCTTAAGAAGCTCCCCTGCATGATGGAATATTAATCTCAGAGAAAATTTACACAATGGTCCTCTATATGAGTTTCACTTCTGTTTCACTTCTATACACTTACGTGCTTTTATTGTATCTATGTAAAATATAGGAGCCACAAGTGAGACAAAACATAACATTTGTTCTGATACTGGCTTAATTCACTCCCTATGATTATCTCTGGTTGTTTATATTTTCTATACAAGGCATAAAACTCTAGGATACAGGCACTTTCTGATTAGGGCATTAGTCATCCAGGAATTATGTCCAACAATCAGCCTTAAAGTGACAAGTTACGCTAGACAAGCTTGCCAGCAAACTCCAGGAATCCTCCTGTCTGGTCCTCCCTGCTGCTGGTTACAGTCACACATCCCTACACCTGTTTTTTACACATATGTTGGGAATCAAACTCAAGTCCCCCAAAGTGGCTAGCACTTTATTGCTTGATCCATTTTTTTCAGTCCTCAGTCATGTCAATCATTCCATGTAACCCCCAGAGGCCCAAAGTTATCCTTTTGGTCAGAGTTTGGAGCGTCTGGAGCCACTGATGGTGGTATGAAAAATTAGGTGTCAGGGTACTTGCCACTACTTGACACCTGTCTCTGCATCTCTGCCTACAGGATCATCCCTGTCACTTGCCCTCTGGTGTTGGTCACATTTTAAGGTGACAGATGTTGAGATTTATTAATTTGTTAGCACATGGCTTTTCTAGTTTATCTAGAAAGGGATCAGGCATGTCCAACCAGTTTCTATTGCAATACCACTACATTATTACCCTCCAAAATCAGGTTCAGGAGACATGGAATTGAGTAGCAAACCCCCCAAATTTCATGATTATCCTCCATCAATATTTTTAACCACTAAGGAAAAAATATAGCCAATGTAAAAATTTCTATTGCAGTGGGAAATCCAAATGCTGAGTGTTACACTAAGCATGATATAATTTAATTATAGAGTCACATCTTCTGACAGAGAAAGAGGAGACATCCAGTGATGTGAGACAGAATGCTTGAAAAAATTTGTTTCATATTTCAGTCACAAAATAGTTCTTGTGATCATTTAGGATTTACAATGTCATTCTTGTTCAGACTGAAGCAGGTGGTGCCAGCGTGCCCCTAAAGACTGCACACTTGGCAATAACTAGTGGCAGCTCCATGATGTCTATACACAAAGGCATCTCCAAGTGTAAGGGTGTTTTCAGGTTAGCATTGTGAACATTTCCCTTCCTTACACATGCTTATATCCTTAGTGACTTTATCCAGCCTTGTATCTTTAAACAATAGCTATGTCACGTCAACTTGCAAGTGTTTTTCTCTTCTTCTGGGGCCTCTTCATCATAGGTGCACATCTGCATTGTTGAGTTTTCATGTTGGCCTGAATTTAGTAGACCTTCATCCACAAGCCTAAATTCCAAGCTTGCACACCATCACCTCAGTAACTGCCAGTTGTCAGTAAGTCAAACCCTTTTTGGGAGATGTCAATTGAAGTTGGTACCCATTCCACAAACACACGGAACTGTGTGTATACCAGCAAGTGGGGCTTCCTGTGGGTACTGGGACTGGGAGATTATTTGTGGTGTGACTTTTTTCCACATATACTTGAGGAGTGTCCTCCTCATGGCTCCAATCACACTTATACAGCTTCTGAGCCCAGGCCTCAAGAGATGTCTAGCTTCTGTTCTGATTGTTTGGAGTTCTTCTTGGGAAACACTGCACAAAAGGGCTTCCTAGTTTTCAAGACAGTGAGATACTGAGTGTAACAGAGATGAATCTTCCCAGATGAGATCCTCTGAAATGAACCAAGGGGTCTACATCAGTGGCAACTGTCAGAAGAGGCATGGTAACACTGGTGACTCCCTGTATCTAGCCAAGCGGCTCAGTGACTGCTGCCATACATGAGTGCCAAATAAGAAGACTGCTACCAAGGCCTTGCCTGGATAGCTGATGACAGAATTCTGAATAAATAAAAGTAGTTTTATTTTAAGCTATGTATTAGTTACTTTCCTTGCTGATGAGGGGAAAATACTTGACCAAAGCAACTTGAAAAAGCAAAGGCTTGTTCTGGCTCACAGCTAGTTAATTCCATCATGGTCGGGGAGGCATGTGACAGTGGTGTGCAGAAGCTGGGCCCATTGCATTCAGTCAGGAAGTAGAGAAAAAGGGTGTTCATGCTCAGTAAACTATTTTATTAGGTCTGGGACTCCAGCACATGTGACAATACTCCCCACATTTAGAATGGGTATTTTCATGTCACAGTCTAAACAAGAAAATTCCTTATAGACATGCCATCATTGACTAGATGATTCCACATCCATTAAACTGACAATGGAGATGAACCAGCTGCTAAGCTGGAGACAGTTTGCTATGCAGGAAGTTTGGAAAAGCCTATGCTGGTGTCTGGTAGGCAGAGCACAGGTTCAGGTTCAGGGTCAGGGCCTTTGAAAATGCTTTCTTTTGAATATGTCTGTGGGACTGGTGCTGTAAGCATTTTTCTTCAAAAGAAACTTTGGTTTCATTGCTTTCTTTTCTCTTATGTCTTAGTTTGCTTTGTATTGTTACAATAAAACCCCGACCAAGACCAACTTAGGGAAGAAGGGACGCATTTTAGATTAGAACTTGTAGTCCATCATGAAAGCAAGTCAGGGAAGGAACATACATACATATGTGCATGCATGTACATGAATTTTGGTCACTTTTAACCCGCACTAATCTCACCTCCTTCCCCCTGAAACCTTCCCAGCAAGTTTCCACACTACTTTCCCATGCCCCAGCCCCTCCCCTGTCACCCACTGAGTTGAATTAGGGGGCCTGAATGAGAATGAAGACCCTGGTTATGGTAAGGTATAGGTAACCTACCTGTGGCCACACCTGTGACACAATCCATGACCTCAGTCATTACTTTCAGTAGTCTCAGGAAGGCATGCCCAAAGCCTTTCCTTAGGCTTGGTCCCCAGATGTTTTTCATGGTTCTAGGTGTTCTGCTAAGTGTGTGTGCTTGTTCTCACGATTCACTGATTCAACAGTTGCTGAACTCTTCCCTAGCAGCAGCTATAGGTCAAGCATTGCAGGAACAGAGGAGACATGCGTTAACGCTGAACTCCATCCAGGAAATGGAGTCCAAAGATGAAGGGGATAGACTGACGTTAAAGAGCACACTTAACTAAGGAAGGATCCCATACCTAGGGAATCATCTCAAAGCTCATGGAAGCTCACAGAGTCCAGAATGAAAGTAGGAAAATCAGATAGCTGGTGAGACAGTTCTGGGGCCAGGGGATTTGCAACCAAGCATGACATCTTGAGTTAAGACTTCAGACTCACACAGTGAAAGCGCAGATGTGATTCTTGTAATTGGTCCTCTGACCTCCCACCTGTAAGTGGAACACACACACACACACACACACACACACACACACACACACACGGCCTCTGAGCCTGGCCTGTGGCTTCCTGTCATTTTTGGTGAGCTCTGTCAGTCCTGTGGCTGGACATGCAGTCTATTTTCACTGCTAATCCTCTTGCCTTATGAGTGTTTCAAACCTGGAACAAATGGCTGGGGTGCCTATTTAACATAGCAAAGCAGACCTGGCCACCAGGTTCTGCCAGAATCCCTCAGCCTCTTCTCCATCACAGGATATGGCTGGCAGACCCTGTTCTGTACCTTGAACTCTCTAGCCCAGGAGCTGGGCTGCCTTTCCCCCAGAGGTTTGTCCCTATATAATCCAGACATTTTGGTTACCTGTCCTTTTGTACCTTTGGCCTCCTGACTACTGCACCTGGTTACCCCAAGCTCTCTCCCACTCACCCCACATGGCCCAGTTCAGCCTGGTCAAGCCCACTCTGGACTCTCCCAAGTACCCCTGCCTTTACCTATGCTCTCTCTTTTATCTACAATAAATTTTGTCCTCCACATACCTAGGAATAGTAATGTTTTTTTCCTTCCTTTTTGTTTATTTTTCATTCAATTGTTACCCATTCGGTAGAGGGACACATGGTTGCTCCCAATTTGGAGACACTATAGACTGTCTGTAATGAACACATTTGGTACATGTGTGCACACACTTCTGTTGGGAAGATGCTGACAGACAGACTGCGCATACTCAGCTTCCAGAGATGCTGCCAAACCATATCCTCAAACATTTCACTTATTTGTATATTTATGCTCGTGGAGAATCAAGCCAGTTTTCTTCAATAAACTTTGCAAACTCTGCTTTTGCTGGCACTGTGGCAACCTCCAATCCTCTTAATGTCTCTTGGATGCTTCCTGCCAGTTTGCATCAGCTGCTGATGGACAGTGAAGTCCCAAGTGTGAGACTATTGAGTAACCTGGAGCTAGTACTGTCAGACTAAAGAACCCCATGCAGTAGTATACCTAGCACAGGGGGCTCTCTGAAGTAAGGACTCAGTCTTCATCCCAGTGCGTGGAGCAGGCATCCAGTGAGTAGCATCAGCATTTGTTATGCTTCCACAGCTCTTCTTGGAGAAGAAGCTTGCATCTTAAAGGTGGTGCAGTCAGTCCATAGACCTGAGCCATGCAATGTGCAAGGGGATCCAGACAGCTTTGCTGTGACAGACATGGCATCCCACACTGAAGCTTTTCTTGCAAAGTGTTTGCTGATGCCTAACCAGTTACCCACTTTCTATGGACAATGGGGGTGGAGAAGGAAAATGCTATAGTAGTTTTGGAAGCCACCGATGATGGATATTAGGTTCTGCTGAGGTAGAAAGAAGGTCTTTTTTGTTGGAGGAGAGCGGAATGAAATCTACCTTTGGCTCCAAGTGGAGAAATGACATCTTGATTTATCTTACAGATTTGAGCATTATATACTTCCTATTTCCTCATTTTCAAAGAGTTGGTTTAGGGGCTGAAGTGATGGCTCAGTGGTAAAGAGTACTTTCTGCTCTTGCAGAGAATCTAGATTTGGTCCCCTGAATCCAAATAGCAGAACACAACTTCCTATTGGGGACCCCATATTCTCTACTTCACAGGCAAATACATATATGTGGGCAAAACATTCGTACATGTAAAGCAATGAGCCTTTCAACTCATTCTTGAGAACAATAGAGGTGAGGGTGACTCAATGCTTCTTGTCAGAGAAGTGCTATCAGGCCCCACATGGCAGGTCCTCAAACAATGCTCTGTCCACTCTCATGTCTGGTGATGTGATCCTTGGTTAGTTCAGGTCTCTTCTACAGCACTGTGCATAAGCTATACACATTCTCCCATATACATTATGTTACCCTCAAGACCTAACAAATGTGAGCATCAGGTAAGTAGCTGTCAGGACAGACACTGAGGAAGTCATGACAATAGAAGGTGCTCATACTTAACACAGATTGGGCCACCATTGACCCAGAGCTGCATAATACAGGGCAAGACCTGAAGTAAGCAACCATCCAACAGTGGGAATGCAGGCGACTTAGTGGGACTGTGGTGAGCATCCGTCTAACTAACTTCCTTTGCTGGGCTTAGGATATACACAGAACAATGCTCATCTTCAAGCCGTGTTTTCTGAGATTTCTCTGGAACTTGTTTTCAGGTGTCTGTAAACCATGGATCCTTAAACAAGGACTCTGTGCTCAGTGCTTACTGAACTTGATCATGTGTGTGTGTTCACATGTGTGCACGTGTGTGAATATGGCTTCACATGTATGTGTACATGTACATACACATGTGTGTATGCATGTGTACAGGAGGCTGAGATTGATGGTGAGTGTTCTTAGTTGCTTCTATCTTATGTTATGAAATAGTCTCTTACTGCCTCTGGAGCCCTCTGATTTCACTAGGACTGGGTGGCCAATGAGCCTCAGGAATCTACCTATTTCTACCTTCCCAATACTGGGAAATTACACTGCACCCAGATTTGTAATATATATACTTTTGGCTCAGGTTCTCATGCTTACCTGGTGAGGATTTTACCAACAGAGACACCTTTTCACTTGATGTTGAAGTTATTTTTGTTAGTTAGAGGAGCAGAAAGTCATGTGAAAATCCAGATACAGGACTGAAGAGTTAAAAATCATTAAGCAATGATAGTTTTCTAACCTTTAAAAAGTGTACCAATGTGTTCTGAGAGGTCTTGAAGGGACAGAAAACTGATATTCCCAGCATGCCTGTGAGAGGTCATCAGCTGAGGAGGGGCCAGTGCTTAAAATCAGAGAGAACTGTGTTCCACAGAGTCAGAGCTGGTAGATGCAAAGGCCCTGAGATAGAAAAATTTTGTCTGTGAGGAAGAGAAGAAAGGAGCTGAAGGCCCTTGGCCTCTGTGAGCCAGTGCCTACTCATTTACTAAGGGGGGAAATAGCACATCCTACACAGCTGGAGGAAATAACACATCCTACACCGATGTTATTATTAGGCCTAAAGTATTTTTAGCTCATGCTAGCACATGTAATACATTCTTTGCTTACATTGAAGATCTGTTACTCTCCTTTTTTGTTTTCTGTTAGCCTACCACTATCTACCTCCTCCACTTACTCCTGGCAATCAGCAGAATGTGCCAGGCTGGGCTTAAAACTTGTTATAAAATGGCTTACTGGAAACAAAAAGGCCCAGGATGGGAGGATAACTGAGTTACTACATTATGTCTTTTATTAGATACAATGAAAAGACATGTTGAGGCACCAGCCCAATGCTATTAGGTAAATATCCATAAATTATTCTTCACATCCTACCATACTCTGCTGATGAAAACACATATTTTGGTCATTAACTGACTCAGGAAAATGTTTGTTTCTATTTCTTGAAGTATTTTTGTTATCTGAAGAGTGGAGGTTTGACATTGTTGTTGCTGGATAATACAGTCTTATAAAAAATGCAGAAAGTCTTGAAAGGATTTGTTTTAGTTCGTGGTTTAAGAAGGGATACAACACATCATGGTAGAGTAGGCATAGCAACAGGGACATAAGGTAAGCAAGTGTTACAGCTCTGTGGAGGAGCAGCTCAGCTCAGAAGGAAAGGTGTCCTTACTGTTCAGGAAGTCAGGCTATACCTAGAGATCTGTTAGGACAACTCTGAAGGCTGGAGCTGCATCATTACAGCTTAGCTCTGGAGAAAAAGGCATCCTGACTGTTCAGGAAGTCGGGCTATACCCGAAGCTGGAGTGTGGTGGGGATGGTCTCCCCTTAGGATACAGCAATCCTGCTCCTCTCCTGAAGAGCCATTACAGCTGAGCTTTGCCCCACCCCCTTAAAGGAGGCTTCCCACCAGAACTCTGTTTCTTTTTCTCTCCTAAGATGTTACTTCTTTCTTTTTATTCTGCTAAAAGGGAAACCCTTGCAGAAATGTTGCAGTCTCTTCAGGATCTGGTGAACAATTACTTTTTCTGCTTGGCCTTGCTCAGTCCCCTAGGGATGTCTCAGAAAGTTCTGTTCTGCTACACCCTGCTCAGCCCCACTAAAGGGGACATCTCTGCAAGGTTTTTCTGCTCAGTCCACTAAGGGACGTCTCAGTAAGTTCTTCTCTGCACTAGCTAATGAAGATCTTCACCCAAATCTCTTTTGAGAAAGAGATTTATTTGGGAAGGAGGAATCCAGGAGAGTGGCTGCCTCTATCAGTGTGGGAAAGAACTGCCCACAACTGAACAAGCAGAGGGCTTTATATAGAGGCTCTTAAGGGCAGAGCTTCTCCAGGGATGCTCAAGGATTGGTTATTAGCTACTCCTGCTCAGGTTTGTTGCTCAAGGGCTGAGATGGCTGATTTCAGGGCCAAACTGTGTTTTATCACTGGCCTTTTTCTAGCTTTTAGGCTCTCATTCTAAGGCCAGAACACATTTCTTTTACTGGCTCTGATTCTGGGGACCAAGTGTGTTCCTTTGGTACTAATTTCAGAGTCAGGGCATATTTCTATGGTTCTGGGTTAAGGGATAAAATGTTTCTTTCACTGGCTCGGCTCTCAGATCCAGGCTTTGTTTCTTTCACTAGCTCCAATTTCAGGGCCAGGGTGGACTTCTTTGGATGCTTCTTTTGCCTATAGGCTGTCACTGTAACCCAGATTCAGGAACCAGAGAGAGATGGATGCTGATGCTCAGCTGGGTCTTTCCTTTGTATTCAGCCTATGACCCCAACTCAGGGGTGAGTACTGCCAGCCATTAAGGTGAGCCTGTGAAGTTGACAGTCTTTATTAATCATCATATCTGGCCACAAAAATTCAAAGGATAAAATGTAGGATCTTTGCCTTTAATATAAAGTTTCAGTTTAAATGTCCTACATATCTACTATGAGTTGAAAATTTGTGTGTCTTCTAAATTTATGTTGAAACTGAATCCTCAATTCAGCAATACACCTCCAATATAGTAGAGTCCCAATGGAGGGGTTAGTGCCTTCTAACCACCCAGAGAGATTAGCTGTCCCCTCCCCTACTCTTCAAATGCAGGAGAAACCAGAAACAGTAGAGTCAATGCTGTGAAAGATTTATTAACAACCTTGGTTATGCAAAGTAGAAGTTACACAAAGTAGAATTTAACTAAAAAGTGCTGCCTTCAGCCTGACTGGAAGATAAATAGTGTATTAACTAGGCTTTTTAGAAGCTATAGGAATGAACATTGTATACCATAATTAAGATTTATAGTTGCTGAGAAAGTTTCTGCTAATGTCTGTCCACCAATTGAACTCAATCATCCTCTACTCCTATAACAGGGAACAGCCCTGACTTACAGTCAGATTCATCCCCTGCCACTGACTCAAGACAGCTGCCAATCACAGTTAAGTCTTAAGTGGTGCTCTACTATTAACTCTCCTGTGCCCTCATCAGGAAAATCTTCATTCTGTCTGGTGGGAAAGATGGCCCTGGGTAACAATATACAAAAAGAACAATACTGGTGTATTTGGAAACAATTCTGGCAATATGTTTGCTGTGTAAATCTCCCATCTTGGCCAGATTTACAGTCTCCTGTTTCTGCTTAAATTATTCAAAGTGTAACTTAGGGATGGAATCTGAAGGAGATTTAATGATGACTGTGAATGCCATTTTGGAAGTAGAGACCAGGTCTTCAGCAGACACCAAACCTGGCAGTGTATCGATTGATCTTGGAGTCCTCAGCTAGCAGAACTGTGACAAATTTCTGTTCCTGTTTAGTTAATTTTGTTACAGCAGCAGAAACAAAATTAGAACCATGGGAGACAAATCTCAGCATAGACCTTCTATAGAGAACATGGCCTGTCCTGTGAAAGATGAATCTCCAGGTGACCTTCTAATTACCTCTCTGCTGCCTCCTGGCTTCCTTGGCTGTGGCAGTGAAGTCATCCTTCGGCTCCTGTGTTTTTCCTCCCCAGGCAATCTTTTCTTCCTCTGCTCTTCTGTGGTTTCTCTAGGGTTCATGGAGGTGTGAATTGTGCACATTTCTCTGTTCTTAGGAGGCTTTCTTTGACAGCCTTTCCCTTTACAGGACACTCCAGCTTTCTGTTTCTACTCCAGTGAGCTGGTGCCTCTTGGCCTCTTGGTTCTTTTCTGATTTTACAGAAATGCCCACCTGGTGTTTACATCCTCCCCTTTAAATCTTATAGCCATGTATTCAGAACGAAGAGGATGTATCCGAAAGGGAGTTTACTGTAGGCAGAGTGTTCCTGTGTCCCAGCTATTGCTCCCAAATAACCACACAGAAAATTATATAATTATAAATGCTTGTCTGATAGCTAAGGCTTATTACCAACTAGCTCTTATAATTAAATTAACCCTTAATTCTTATCTGAGTTCTGCCACATGGTCACATGGCTCATGACTTGTTATCTCATTTTGTTCACGACTTGCTTCCTGGCTGAAGACTTTCTGACCTCACCCTTCCCCTTCCCAGTGTCCTTGGTCCAGTTTTCCTGCCTAACTTTATTCTGTCCTGCTATTGGCCAGCCAGTTTCTTTACATAACCAATCACAGTGTAATTTACACAGTGTACATAAGGATTATTCTATAGCATTTTTCTTTTTGTTTCTAAATAAAAAGAAAGATTTTTAATTTAACATAGTAAAATTACATACAACCAAACAGTTATCAAGTAAGAATTACAGTAACAATATCCAGTCCATTTGTATTTGGCAAAATCAGAGAAAACATTTGATTATTTATCTTATCTTTGTGAGTCTAAAGTTTCATATCCAATTTACCTTTTTATCATAACTAAGGAAAACTTTAAGTCTAATTATTTGGTCTTTAACTTCTTCAAAGACCCCAGAAGGGGGAAATGTTACCTGAGAACAGGAGCATCTGGCTGGCTAGACAGTCACTCTAGGTTCTTCTGTAATGTTGAGGAATCCAACTTTAGCCTACAGACCTGTTATATCTGACACACATTTCTGAGAAGCAGGGGATTTTGAATATATCTTGTTTTGGTAATGTTTGACAGTAACTTTTTTTTTTTGGTCCTGCTGCTCTAGTTTAGACAGTATACTTTCAGCAATTGAGGCAAAGCAGTTTCTTTGATCAAATGGCTAGCTTTTGCCATAAAGGAAGAAAACTCCATATGGAAGTTCTTTGATGCTGATCATCTTCTTTTAAAGTGAATGGGTGCTGTCAGGAGCAGAGTTGTCACATTGTCATGAAAATTCTTAGGTTATTAAACATATTAAATATCATATTGTGTAGGTATTTGTAGTGTTCAAAGACCATGTATCTGTCTATAACTTTGAAAACATACCTAACACAGCTATAAATTTGATTATTATAGATGACTATTAATTTGAATTTATAATTATACATTACATTTTAAAATAAGTTGCATAAACACAATACCCCAAACAACAGTAAAAACATACAATAATATGGTAAAAAATTTGTATCAATAAACCAAAATCCATACCAATGTAAAATATTTTTGAGTTTAATAGTTGGTTTTTGGATTAGAGTAGAGTCAATATTCTACCCTTTTTTTCACTATTATTCTTATATCATATTTTCCATTTTCTCTGTAGAATGAGATCCCTGAATCTAATCTCTTTTGTTCAGTTTTTTTCTCACAGTTACTAATAGCAACTTGTAACCAACCTCCCTCAAATATTTATTATATCCATAACCCATGCCTTAAAAATGAGTATTGTTCTCTAGACTATTTCCTGTTGTTTGTGGGCACTAGTGTCTTTGGGAGAACTTTGAGAAAAGTCAGGATAATTGTTAGGTCTTGGCTGAAGTAGTTTGTGGGGCTGGATCATCTTAGTCAGCAGCCTTCAAGGTGTTATGGACTCTGAGGAGACTGTAACAGAGGCATTTGGAGATGCTGGATCACCTAGGCCACCCATTTTCATTGGTGTTAGGTCCCCTTCTTCAGAAAGCACAAAAACTTTTAAAGGTAACATGCATTGCAGTATAGAATATGTGGTATGTACAAGACTGCTAAAGATGATTTTTTGTTTTATGTTTGAGCAGGAAAAACATATGTTACATGCTTTGTAGATTTTCTAAGATTTGTTTCTTTATGTTTGCAGTCAGAATTTTTAGGGGGGTCTTCCTCAATCAGACCTGATCATCTTTAACCTGGAATGAAGCCACAGCCTTTTTATTTCTCATGGAAATAAAAGCATGACCTCTCTCCCAAAGCAACATTTAATTTTTATTTTGAAGTCAACATTTTATATATATAAAATGTAAATATATGTAAATAATTAAGTAAATAAAATGTAAAATATGCACATATATGTTGGATATTGGTTTAACCTAGCAGCCTTTATAATCCAGTGTTTCTTAGCAGCCTAAAAACTCAAAGACAAAACAATGATATACAGAATCCAGACTCTGTGTATTTCCTATCTTTATATGGTTTTTCTCTTTTATATTACTTAACTCCCCTTTTAAGGACTTTACTTTCTTATTTCAAACTATATATTTCTTTTTTATGATTGTCTATATTTTCTTCTTTTCCTAAGCCTTTGTATATTTTTAAAAACACATTGTAACTCATTTAGAGGTTCCCCCATCTGAATCTGTCTTTAATATGTACATGTAATTTTTTTCTGAACCTTTAAAGCCACACACCCTTTAAACTGCTAAGCTACATGGAAAAACCTTCCACCTCTGTTTTGATGAGTGCTCTGCTCAACTTGGTTCCCTAATAGCCTAGCTTCATGGTAGAGTTACTAGGTAGAACTATATTTACTGCCTCAGCACTGGGGAGTTTTGGGTTCACACTGACAGCAAGTAGTGTGCCGCTCACTGTTCATAAACCACATTTAAGTGTTCATTAGCAGGGCTTCTTAAAAGAGTCTTGTTTGTTTTTGCCACTAGCATTGATCCAGAAAACCTTCTCTTAAAGGAGCTGTACCTCTGCTTGCTGTTAACAGTTAGAGATTACCCAAGAAAAGATGACTACCAAGAATCCATGCTTGTTTTTGTGTATTTAGAATCCTTTTAAAGCTCTGTTAGGTCTTATACGAAAATTCTGGCCCTACATTAAAATGCCATTTGTAGGCAGAGTTTTCCTGTGCCCCAGTAGTTGCTTCCAAATAACCACACAGAAACTTATATTCATTATAAATGTTCATCTGATAGCCCAAGCTTATTACTAAGTAGCTATTATAACTTAAATTAACCCATAAATCTTATCTAAGTTTTATCACGTGACTCATGGCTTGTTACATCATTTTTTACACATCCTACTTCCTCTGCACCTGGCTCGTGACTCCTCTGACTCTGTCCTTCTTCCCAGTGTCCTTAGTTTGGTTTTCCTGCCTGACTTTATCCTGTCCTGCTATTGGCCAGTCAGCTTCTTTATTAAACTAATCACAGTATAGTTTACACAGTCTACAGAAGGATTAGTTCACGGCAGTTTGCTTGTGTTTCCTTGGCTGGAGACATTACTTCTGAAGTTATATAAAATAATATAAAGTAAATCACAGAAGGTTTCCTAGGTGACATGATCTTTGGCCTGACTTTGCTTTGTAACCTACCCAAGAAAAGGGATTCAGCTCACCACGGTAGGTGTTTGTGTGTCCTGGGTGCTAGTAAACTGTAGGTGAGTAGTAAGAAGTTACTGGGGGGATAAAATGAAATTCAAACTTCTGTTCATATCCCTTCAGAGTGAAACTGTTGCTCTAGTTTGGAGAGATTTTTTTCTTTAATTTCTTTAAATTAACTATCTTGAGGATTGATTTTTGGTGTGTGTTGCCATATGAATTGTTTTTCAATTTCTGTAAAAAAAATTGCCTTGAAATTTGTATGAGGATTATTTTGAATCTATGGATCGTTTTGGTAAGATGGCCACTTTTACTATATTAATCATATTGATCCATGAACATGGGAGATTTTTTCATCTTCTGATATTTCTTTTTCAATTTCATTCTTCAACATTTTAAAGATTTTTATTATACAATTCCTTCACTGGCTTCATTAGAATTACCCCAAAATATTTTATGTTTTTTGAGGCTTTAGTGACAAGTATTTTTTTCTTGATTTCTTTCTCAGTCTATTTGTCATTTGTGCGTGTGAAGGCTGCTGACTTTTGTATGCTAATTTTGGATCCAGCTACTTTGCTGAAAGTGTTTATCAGCTGTAAAATTTTTCTGGTGAAATTTTCAGGAAAACTTATGCATAAAAAATATCATCTGAAAATAAAAATAATTTGACTTCTTCCTTTCCAATTTGAATTCCTTTGATCTGCTTCAGTTGTCTTATTGTTCTATATGTCTGATAGAATTCTGTTGTGAATCCATCTGACACTGGAGTTTCTGTTTTTGGATGTCTTTTTATTATTACTTCAATTTCCTCATTTGTCATGGTTTGTTTTGGTGGTTGATTTCTTGATGTAATTTTGGTGGCTTGAATGAATATAGACATTCATTTATTTCCCTTTGCTTTTTCAGACTAATGAGGTTTTAAATTTTTTTTTATAATATTCCAAATTTCTTTGGTGTCTGTTGTGGTGTTTCCATGTTTGTATCTGATTCTGTTAATTTGGGTCCTATTTTTCCTTTGTTATTTGTTATTTGGGCCAAGGGTCTGTCCATCTTGCTAATCTTCTCAAAGAGCCAGCTCTTAGATTTGTCGATTTTTTTTTTATTATTCTCTTTGTCTCTATTTCATGGATTTTTGCTCTGCTTTTTATTAATTGAGTTTGGATCTGATTTGAATCATAGTTCTTCAGAACTATAAATTTTCCTCATAGGACTGCTTATGCCCCAAAGATTTTGTTGTGTTGTTTTTTATTTTCATTTAGTTTCAGGACTTTTATTTTATTTTTGAAACAGAATCTCTTTGTGTAGCCCTAGCTGTCCTGGAACTTGCTTTATAGACCAGGCTGTCCTCAAACTCACAGAGATCCACCTGCCTCTGCCTCCCAAATGCTGGAATTAAGGTGTGTGCCACCACCACCTGGTTAATTCCAGGACATTTTTTATTTCTCTCTTGGTTTCTTTTTTGACTCATTTGTTACCAGTATTGAATTGTTTAGTCTCCACAAGTTTGTGTATTTGCTGTCAATTTAAGTTTTATTGCTTTTCACTCAAATAGAAGGAAATCTGTGATTTCAACCTTTTTGAATTTGAAGATTTGTTTTATGTCCCTGGATTTGGTCTATTTGAGGAAAGCTTCCATGTGCTGCTCAGTGTCTGTGAAATAATTCTACTTTAATTAACATGTAGAAATGTGATACAGACCTACATGCTCATGCAGATGTGCCTATACATATGTTGACACATCCATGCACGTACATGTATTGTATGCTTCTTCTCACTAATGCAGCTGCCCATTTTTTCCTGTTAGAGTAATGTTTTAGAGGCAAGTGATTAATGCTGTTGGGAGGACACAAGTTAGAGGACTTCCTTCTGTGTCCCTAGCAGGTAGCTGCAGCTCACTGCCAAGAAGTAAAGATGCCTTAGCTGTTCCAATGTTTCAGCCTTTTTTTAAAATCAAGCATGTATTCATAGAAACAAAAACCTGTAAGATGGGAATGGAAAACAGTTGTGATTGTTTTTGTCAAGTTCACTGTGTGAGAAAGCACCACGGGACTACACCTCTGCATGTGTGTGTGATGAACTTGCTCGGTTACATTATTGATACAGCACTAGCTACTTGAAAAGTAGGTTATACCATTCCATGGGTTAACACCGCAGACTAATAAAAAGAGGAGCATGAGCCAAGCACCAGCGCTCACCACTGTGTGCTTCCTGACTGTGGAAGCAATGTGACCAGCTGCCACATGCTCCTGCTGCTGTGACTGCTTTGCCATGAAGGACTGTCCTTGAGAACTGTCAGTGGAGACAAACTCTTCCCCTCTTAATTTGTTTCTGCCAGGTATTTAGTTACAGCAATGAGAACTGGACCTCTATAGTGCTCATGACATAGAGGTCTCTTCAACCTTAAACATCTTTGCATCTCACAGCACTGACTTCCTCTAGTAGTTTCGTGAGAAAGGGAGAGGGGCAGGATTTATTATTCTTCTTTCTAAGTTGAAAGGAATTCAGATCTCTAAGAGGAGAATCTAACTTGTCTTCAAGTTCTTCAAGTAGTGACAATCAACTGTAAGGCAGAGAGAGAGACTCATTTCATCTGTAAGGCCTCTGTCTGATGCTCATATTGCTTAGATGCCCAGCATTTCACCTCAGTAGTTAATAGGTGCCTGTATCACCAGGTTTGGGGGTACTGGTACTAGTATCATAAGTGTGCTCAGTGCTGCACGAGTGCTAAGCATCACACTGGTATGCAACATCACAGAGCTGCAGGACATGCTGGAGTTTGTATGGCTCAGTGACAAATTCACACAAGAATTCAGTAACTCAGAGGTGTTTGCTACAGCACAGATGTTACTGGAGTTGAGATGCTGGTATCGTACAGATGCACAGTATTTAAAAATGTATATTGTGTGAAGCCTGAATCCTACAGAGTCTCTACGCTTCCATTTTATCCCATCCCAGGGAAATGAGAATACTAGACCCTTTACCAATAAATATTCATGGAGGGGTTGGTCTTATGAGACCATCCCTCCCTTTACAGAATGTTGATGAGTCCAATCTTATGTAAGTCTTGAGCAAGCAATCACATCTGTTGAAAGTCTCAGAGTGCAACAGGACCACCATGCCTGGAAGACAGCTTTCCATAGACACCACTCCTTCCTCAGACTCTTCCATTCTTTCTATTCTTTCTTCTGCTGTGTTCTCTGAGCCATGGAGGAAGTGACATAAATGTCTCATTTAGGGCTGGCCATGACTTGGAGAGAAAAAGAATAATAATTTCAGCTACTTGAAAATAGGAGTTGGCCCAAGGTTCAGTGTAGTAGAATGTTTTCTGTATGATGTAAATAAAGAACTGTTTGGGCCCATGCACAGCACTGTAGAAGTGGGTGGAGAATCAGAGGCAGCCAGGTGGAAGGAGGGTGGAGTTAGTCACTCTCAATCCGACCTCCAAAGGAGGAACATGTAGAGGTACGGGGCTGAGCCATGGGCTAAGCCACATGGCGGAAGATTAATGGAAATGGGTTAATTTAAGAAGAAAGAGCTAGCTAGTAATGGGCATAAGACATGGGCCAAACAGTATAAAGTTAATATAAGCGTGTGATTCATTTTCTTTGGGGGACAAAAGCCACGGGCGCGCAGACCAGGTTCCAAACCGCCGCTGCTGCCACTGCCGTCGCATGCACCAGGTTACAAACTCCAGGCACAAACTTCCTGGACCCAAAACGGGCCAGGAAAAACATACTACAACAGATGGTTTCCCAACGTTGGGCACAAACACCTGCATGAAGCCTGAGAAAGTTTAAAACGGTTTTTTGAATTGCATATTTGAATTGATTTATGGTATAGAGACAGCGTGGTGTTCAGGCAGGAATTTAAAAATGACGCATCCATGGCACACAGCTTAAACTCATATGTTTCACGGCAGGATTGGCATAAGTGTGATTGATTTAAGGTTTTGCTTATATTGAACATAAAGGAAACAGTTAAAAAAGTTTTTTCTGGAAGCAGCATTTTCTGAGTCCACACTGGTGGCTGGCAGGCAGCGGCAGAGAGGAGCAAGCTTATCCGCCATCCTGAAACCTGGCCAAAAGGGGTGGAGTCAGCAGTTAAAGTGATACAGACATTTTGAAACCTATTTGAGTTAGAAAATGATTAAGAATTCTCAATAAAACAGATTTAGACTCTCAAAATCTCTAAATGGGGTACGACATATGTAAAATATGTATAAGCTTCAGAGAGAGAGAGAGAAAAAAAAAAGAAAAAAAGGGTAAAGATAGCCCTTTAAGAAAGAGAAATAAGGAAATAAAGATAAAAAAGCCACAAAAGATGGGAGATAACCAGAGAGTCTGGATTATGGTTATTGCGTTTTGTTTTAATTTTATAACTTTTAATGAGCTAATTTCTGAGAGACAATTGATTGCTAAGGCTGCTAAGTTAAACCAATACTTATATTTTAAAGATATCTTGACTTTAAAATCTGTTTATAAGAATATGTTACTTGGGAAAAGAGTTTCTGCTTTTGTCTCCACAGAAGATCAAAACCTGTGGATTGGGTCTAGGCAAATGTGGTTCCATTGGCCAAGGCCACCTAAAATTCTCTGATGGAAAATCAGCTTCCAAGAAGCCAGTTGAGATGATCCAGCTTCAAAACCCCATGACATCAACATCCTTTGATGGCATGAAGCAGTAAAAGAAAGAAAGCTTTGTACAATTTCCCAAAAATATTACTTATTAATGTTTGTTTTCATGATAAATGGTTAATGGTTATAGTCAATCTTTAAAAAAAGAAAAAAAGGAGGGAGGATATGATATAGGAATGATATGATATAGGAATGATTAGAAAAGATAAGTGGATTTTGATTAATTGATATAAACTTAAAGTTAATTTTGTTATGCTGTATGTATTTTTCTACTCTTGATTAAGGTATGATGCTGATGTAACTCATTTAAAATTGTAATATATAATTGAGAAATGCAGGTTAATAGTCATCTATAATAACCAAACTTATATGTCAGGAGCTGTGATTGAGCTGCAGCCTAAAATGGCACCGGCTTCCGCCCTCCACCTTCCCTGACGGCGAGCACTCCCTAGGGAAAAACTCCTTATTTGGCGTGAGGCGATCATGCCAGTGAGTATCCACATGCATGACCCAATGGGCAGCATCCACGTGGCAGGGAGTGAGTGGATCACCGGAGAGCTTTTAAGCAGAGAGCCAGGGGGAAGGGGAAGGAGAAGGAGAGAAGAAAGAAGAGTGTGCACACTGAATAAAGGACCTGATCAGTTGCTGCAGAAGAATCTCATGTTGCGCCCATCTTGCCAGTGAGGTGGGCGCAACAACTGGTGCCGAAACCTGGGAACGTCCTGTGAAGGATTCAGAACTGCGGTAATCAGGGGGGTTAACTGGTAAGTCTCACAGGAAAATAGTGGGACCTGCGTTAAGCAGGAAAACTCTGCTTGTAGAAAAAAGCAGAGAATGGGGCATCTGCTGATGAGCAGATCTAACCCATTGGTATTTTGGGGTTGTTAAAAAAAAAGAAAAAAGGGATATAAAGGGTTTTAAATAGGCAAGGATATGGGTGTAAATTCCTCTCACCCGATTGCCACAGCTTTGAAAGAGTTGTTGAAGAGTAATGGTGTGTGCATTAAATCAAAAAATTTAAAAACTTTTTTAGATGGAGTAGATCACTGCGCTCCTTGGTTTTTGGTTAGTGGTTCGCTTACAAGTGCAGCATGGGAAAAGTTAGGAAAGGATTTGATTAGGGCACATGAGGCTAGAGAGCTGGCAATGGGTATTATACCCATCTGGTCCCTGGTGCGTGAATGCCTAGATCATGCTATGGGTAAAGATTTGATAGAGGAAGGGGCCAGGGAATTAGAGAAGCTTAAAGAAGAGCAATCCGAAAGAGAGTCCCTAACAGCTGAGGGGGCCATAGGAAGATTGTATCCACCACTGCCTTCCCTAGAAGAACTCTGCTTAGAGTCCCCTGATGAGTCTGTTTCCCAGTGCTCAGAGGAAAGATTGAGTTCAGACTCTGAGCCTGAACAGAAAGGGAGAATAAAAGGGAGAGGCTGTAAGAAAAAGAAACTAAAAAGGGGAAGCCAATGATTTGTTTCTCCTACTGAGCCTATTGCCCCCCCCCGTATTGCCTGTCTGGTGGGGGCATCTGTTCTAAGCCACCGGACAACACAAAAGTGTGGAAGAGAGTCCAGCGTGAGCTGCACCCTAGCACGCCACTGGCTTTTCCAGTTTTTCAAGATAACCAGGGGCAAAGGTATCACGAGCTTTTAGATTTTAAGACAGTGAAATCCCTGGCAGAGTCTGTCCGCACTTATGGCACTACTGCATCTTTTACAGTAGCACAGGTTGAGGCATTGAGTAGATCTGCCATGACACCTAGTGACTGGAGTAGCTTAGCAAAAGCATGTCTCAATCCTGGGCAGTATTTAGACTGGAAATCATTCCTGACTGAATTTGCAGGGGAGGAAGCAGCAGCCAACCATGCCGCAGGGAACGCTGCCTGGGACCAGGAAATGTTACTAGGGACTGGTCGCTTTGCTAACACCCAGATAGGTTACCCAATCCCGGTTTATGAACAAATTAATAAGATAGCCATAAGGGCATGGAAAGCATTGCCTAATAGAGGGGAAGTGAGTGGTAATTTAACCAAAATCACTCAAGGAACCACCAAGCCCTTCTCAGACTTTGTGGCTAGAATGGTGGAAGCAGCAGGAAGAATGTTTGGGGATGCTGAAACCGCCATGTCTCTGATTAAGCAGTTGATTTATGAGCAGTGTACCAAAGACTGCAGGGCAGCCATCACACCGTACAGGCACAGACCTTTAGAGGTATGGATGAAGTGTTGTAGGGAGCTAGGGAGACCTCTTTCTAATGCAGGGCTGGCTGCCGCTGTAATGCAGCTTAATGGTATCAAGAAGGAAAAGGACAAGGGAACTGGGGCATGCTTTGCCTGTGGAAGACAAGGCCATTTGAAGAGGGATTGTCCTAATCGTAGTGCCCCGCCTCTGCCAGGGCGTGGGGTGACTGCACAGCCAGGCCTCTGCCCTCATTGTAAAAAAGGGAAACATTGGGCCAATGAATGTAGATCAGTGAAAGACATTAATGGTCAGCCCCTAACACAGCCAAGTAATACACAGTCAAAAAACAGGAGGTGGGGCCCCCGACCTCAGGGCCCGCAAATATATGAGGCAATAGAGAATCAGAATACCAGCACGACCATGGAGCAGTGGCCAACACTTCGCCACCCCAACGACCGTGGAGAGCCACTGCTGGGCCGGCTGGATTGGACCTCTGTGCCACCACCAGACTTGTATTAACACCTCGGATGGGTGTACAGTTAGTGGACTCAGATTTCAAAGGGCCGTTAGACCCTGGAATGATGGGATTGCTCATAGGGCGATCTTCCATGGCTCTTAAGGGTCTTAAGGTGCATCCTGGAGTTATTGACCCTGATTATACAGGAATAGTAAAGATTATGGTTGAGTCCCCAAAGGGTATTTTCTCCATTTCCCCTGGAGACAGGATTGCACAATTATTGATTCTGCCTAGTCTCCATGCTCAATTTGTGGCAACTGACAGAAACGGGGAAAAAAGGATTCAGGTCCACTGGTAACAATTTAACATGCCTGTCACTAGAAATGGATGATCAACCTATGATCATCTTGACAGTGGACAGTAAAAGAATCCTGGGACTGCTAGATACAGGTGCAGACAAAAGCATAATAGCTAAAAAAGACTGGCCATCAGGATGGCCTATTCAAGCCTCTTCCCAGACGCTGCAAGGCCTAGGATATGCTAGGGCACTGGATGTTAGTACACGATTATTGAATTGGACCAATGATGAAGGCCAAACGGGCCCTATTCAACCATATGTGCTAGAATTGCCTGTTACTCTATGGGGAAGAGATTTGCTAAAAGACATGGGGTTTAGGTTGAGTAATGAGTATTCCCAAACCTCCCAAAAAATAATAGCAGATATGGGCTTTCACCCTCAGTATGGATTGGGTAAACGCTTTCAAGGCAGAGCAAGCCCTGTATCAACTCAGCAGAGGCAACCCAGACAAGGCCTGGGTTTTTCCTAGGGGCCACTGAGGATGGTATTCCCATTACTTGGAAGACTGAGAAACCTGTATGGGTCCCTCAGTGGCCCCTATCCCTAGAAAAGTTAAAAGCTGCTCAAGAAGTAGTCCAGGAACAATTGGCACAAGGACATATTGTGCCATCCACATGGAATACTCCTATATTTGTGATTAGGAAGAAATTAGAAAAATGGAGATTGCTGCATGACTTGAGAGCAATAAATAATCAGATGCAGCTAATGGGTCTGGTGCAGCGGGGGCTTCCCTTGCTGACCACCTTGCCTTCGCAATGGCATGTTATAACAATAGACATTAAGGATTGCTTTTCTCCATTCCTTTGAATTCAAAAGATACGGAGAGATTTGCCTTTACAATTCCCTCATGTAATCATGAGGAGCTGAACCAATGGTTTGAGTGGGTAGTGCTGCCCCAGGGAATGGCTAACAGCCCAACCATGTGCCAATTGTTTGTAGGCCGTGCTTTGGAACCTATACAAGTGGCTTTCCCAAAAATACGCTGCGTCCATTATATGGACGATATACTGTTAGCAGGTAAAAATGAGTTACGGTTAAAAGAGGCTTACAAAGCATTAGAAAAGACATTAAGGTCTTGGAGGCTATGTATTGCCCCAGAAAAGGTGCAGATGGCTCAGGTTGTTGAGTATTTGGGAGCTAAAGTGACCCCTCAATAATCGGTTTATCCACAAAAGTTAGAAATCAGAAAAGACAATTTAAAGACATTGAATGATTATCAAAAGTTATTAGGAAATATAAATTGGATTAGGAGCTATCTAAAGCTAGAAAATTATGAATTAAAACCCTTATATGATGTGTTTAAAGGTGATAGTGCCCTAGATTCACCTAGATATATGACCAAAGAAGCGCACCAGGCACTACAATTAGTAGAAGATAGACTACAACAGGCTTACCTACAGTGCATACAGGAAGATCAGGAGCTGCTGCTATGCATTTTACCTACCATGAGACAACCCACAGGAGTGTTGTGGTGGCAGGGACCCTTGTTATGGATTCATCCTAGAGTATCCCCTGGAAAGAGCATTGAGCATTATCCTACAACCATTGCTCAACTGGCCCAACTTGGCTTACAACAAACCTTACAGGTTTTTGGCAGAAGTCCTGAAACCATTGTAACACCTTACACCACAGCACAAGTTTTAGTGTTGTGTACTACCATTGATGATTGGACCATTCTTAGATGCTCCTTTCCTGGAAAGCTTGATAATCATTACCCAAAGCACCCCTTAATGACATTCTTTAAAGAATATCCCATTGTTTTTCCAAAGGTAACAGCTACCACACCTCTTCCTGATGCCATTAATATATTTACAGATGGCTCCAAGAATGGAGTGGGAGCATAGCTGGTCCTTGGTTAGCTGGGAGTCCAATGCCAATTTGCTCCGGGGACCCCTCAAGTAACAGAATTACAAATAGTGCTAGAAGTCTTTACAACCTTCTCCTGTGCCTTTAATTTGATTTCTGATTCGATTTATGTTATAAATGCCTTGAAGATTCTTGAAGTGGCAGGCCCCATAAAACCATCCAGTACTGTAGCCTGTCTGTTTTCCCAATTGCAAAAACTTATTAGACACCGCTCTCAAAGATTTTTTCCACAACACATAAGAGCTCATACAAAGTTGCCCGGTCCCTTAAGTGAGGGAAATGCCTTAGGGGATGCAGCCACTAGACAAAAGTGGGTATTTCCTGTAGCTGTCAGTACCAGGCCCGAGATTTTCACAAACTCTACCATGTTAATGCCAAGACTTTGCGGTCTAAGTTTCACCTGTCCAGACAAGATGCTAGACAAATTGTGGTTGATTGCCCTCAGTGTGTGCAATTCCACCACCCACCATCCTTGGGAGTTAACCCACGAGGGCTACTCCCCCTTAAGGTCTGGCAAATGGATGTTACTCATTTGCCTGAATTTGGCACTCTAAAATATGTTCATGTATCAGTAGATACGTGTTCAGGGATTCTTCATGCTATGGCCATGAGTGGAGAAAAGGGCCGCAATATTATAGCCCATTGCCTCGAAGCATGGGCAGCCTGGGGTAAACCTACACAAATAAAAACTGATAATGGACCAAGCTACACTGGACAACGGTTCACTACCTTTTGCACGCAGAGGGGCGTACACCTTAATCATGGCCTACCCTACAACCCCCAAGGGCAAGGCATTGTAGAAAGGGCACATTACACCCTCAAAGAATGTCTAATTAAACAAAAGGGGGGAATAGGCCTTGGCCGTACCCCAAAGGAGAGACTTTCTTTAGCTCTCTTCACTCTTAATTTTTTGACTTTAAATTCATGTGGCCAGTGTGCGGCTGATAGACATGCTGCCCCTGGTGGTGGCATTAGTGGTCTAGTTAAATGGAAGGATGTGTTGACAGGTCACTGGAAAAGACCTGATCCCGTGCTGGCATGGGCACGAGGGTCTGCTTGTGTTTTTCCCCAGGAAGCTCAAGACCCAGTGTGGGTTCCAGAACGATTAACCAGAAGAGTCAAAGAAGATGGTTCTGTTGCTGATCCTCCTGATGATGCTGTCGTCACAGAGCCTTGCCCAAGCGAGGCAGAAGGTCAAGCAAGACCAGATCCGATGGGGAATCCTATCAACATTCCCGCTTCCAATGCTGGTGACGTATTCAGCACCAGTGTTTCCTAGGTTTTTTTTTTTACCACTGGTAAAGATGTAGATCTTCCTTACTTGCCTTATGATGGAGAGGTGGCTCCTGTAGCAGAAAAAACCAACTTTTCCCTCGAAGGGGTGCTTTGCTTTAGCATTGATAAAAATGATTCTGGTTGTATAAATTTGGTAAAGCATACTGCAGGATGGTGGGGGTCAAAAATTTCATGGGGTAACCAGACTTATAGTGAAGTGTCTAAGGATACTTATAATTATACATTTTTATCCAATCCTGCGTATGAACATGCCCACTGATTGAATGCCACCTGGCCAGAAGAACGTGATGCCAGTTTCCCTACCATGCAACAGCCTAAATGGGCTCCTTATTGCTTGGGAGTACTTGAACCTAATGTCCGATGACCATGGACAGGGTGTCAGTCACATATGGTAACTTGGGTTGATAAACATTGGCTTTTTACCTTCTCCCCCAATGTTACTGGTCTTAATAGAACTTATCAAGGCTTATTTCAACAAGACCCCTGCAGAAGCCCCTTTGATAATTGGATGCTATGTGGGGTTAATGGGAGTTGTTCTAATATAGAACCTTTGGGGCTCTTGCTGCTGAGAGGAGCTGTTGGTAGGCATAATGTTACAAGCTTATACAATTGAACCACCCGAGAAGATGCAGATGCATCAGTAATAGTTAATGCCACCAACTCATGCACCAAGATGCATGCGGCCATTATGGAGACAAGGTACTTTGACCCTATTCCTGTATGTGTATATCCTCCTTTTGTGTTTGTTGTTAGTAAGAGTGGCTTTAAGAATTGCACTGATTCCTACTATTATGCACAGTGCTAGAATGCTCAAAGTTATACGTTTGCCCTGGTCACACATGTGCCACAATGGATTCCTGTGCCAGTAATAACTCCTGGCTCCATGACATTATTTAGACAAAAGAGAGATTTTGGCATCACGGCAGCCATTGTTATAACCATTGCCGCGGCTGCTGGAGGAGCCACTACTGCAGCCATTGCCATGAGCCATACAATACAAACTACACAGACCTTAAATGATTTGTCTACCACAACCACTGAGGCTTTAGATGTCCAAGAGAATATTAATTCCTAATTAAAGGGAGGCCTGATGGTTGTTAATCAGAGAATTGATTTAGTTCAAGAACAGATAGATGTTCTTTGGCAGCTTGCTCAGTTTGAATGTGAATGGAAGATGTCTGGCTTATGTGTCACCAGTATTCAATATGAGAATTTTACTCCTGCTTCAAATTTGTTTAAACAATTATCTAGTTTTTTATTAGGGAACTGGACCGGAGAGTTCGAAGTGTTGATGACCCAATTGAGAATGGCCATCGTATCCGTGAATTCGACCAGGGTGGATCCTGAACTAGCGGAAGGGCTGGCCTCTTGGATTTCTGCTGCTGTGGACCATCTGAAAGAGTGGGCGGGAATAGGCTCGATGGCTGGCTTTATGGTGTTGATATTCCTTCTTTGCATGTGGTGTGCTTGTCGCATGAGGGTTCAGCAGCGCCAGAATGCCGCTTTACTGGTGCAAGCCTTTATTACCATTGAGGAAGGACAGTCTCCCCAAGTTTGGCTGGCTACCCTAAAACATTAGCCGCCATATTTTTGCAGGTTGTGAGGGTATGTGTTGCAGTCGGGTTACCTCTCGATATTTTGGGGAGCTCGAGGAGGGTATGCTCATTTGCATGTGGGCTGTTGCCCTGAATTTCCCACCTCTGCAACAATAGGGTGTGGATGCGTCTCATGTTCTTGAGGGGGGCGCCCCAAGAGAAGCTTAGGATGATGTTTCAATAGCACAGCAGAGAATGGACCTCTACCCTCACCTGCTTTATTTAAATAATAAAAAAAGGGGGAACTGTTGGGAGCTGTGATCGAGCCACAGCCTAAAATGGCGCCGGCTTCCGCTCTCCACCTTCCCCGATGGCGAGTGCTCCCGGGAAAAACTCCTTATTTGGCGTGAGGCGATCATGCCAGTGAGTGTCCGCATGCATGACCCAATGGGCAGCATCCACGTGGCAGGGAGTGAGTGGATCACCGGAGAGCTTTTAAGCTGAGAGCCAGGGGGAAGGGGAAGGAGAAGGAGAGAAGAAAGAAGAGTGTGCACACTGAATAAAGGACCTGGTCAGTTGCTGCAGAAGAATCTCATGTTGCGTCTTCCTTGCCGGCGAGATGGGCACGACACTTATAGTCATGTTAGTTAGGTTTTTGTAGGTATACCAAGATATATTTTAATCACATAGGTAGTCTTCAAACACTTCAAAGACATGTAGAATATAGCATTTAAGATATTTTAAGAATTTAGACTTTTCTGGACAGTGAGATAGGTCTGTTCCTGGCAGCACCAATGTATTTCAGGAAAAGGATGGGCATTGAAGACATTTCATGTGGAATTTACTTTGTGGCAACAGTTAGCCACTGGACAAGAAACTGTTCTGGTATTGACTGCTTGATAGTATGCTGTATAAACTGGACATGCAGGTTCCATAGGAAAGTGACCTCTGAACGTTGGCAGAACAAGCCGAGATGGTCCTTCGGGTTCCTGCTTTGCAGAAAACATTGCCAGACATTCTTCAGGACACAAGGAGAAGCAACTGATGGACTGTGTCAGATTTCCTGCATCACTGAAAGGTTTTCCAGAGACTTTGGGCCATATAGGCTGAAGATGGATGCCACAACATTACAAAGGAACTTTGAGTGATTGTCCAGGCAGACAAAGGTCATCTCTGTCATTTTCTAGATCTTGGAAGTTGCTTGCAATTCCTGTTTATTTGCATAATAATATATCCTTCTGTGGTCTTTGATGTGGTTGAAGGTTTAATAATTATAGGTATAGTTCTTTTCAGTTTAAAAGGTATATTAGATATGAAACTTTAGATAAGGTAGATAATGGAATATTCTCTTTAATTTTGCGAATACAAATAGACTGGATATGGTGACTGTAATTTCTATTTGAGAGCTGTTCTGTATGTAATTTTGCTATATGGAAATTGAAACCTTCCTTTTTAATTAGACAGAAAAGAGGAAATGTGGTAGAATGTTTTCTGTATGATGTAAATAAAGAACTGTTTGGGCCCATGCATGGCACTGTAGAAGGGGGTGGAGAATCAGAGGCAGCCAGGTAGAAGGATGGTGGAGTTAGTCACTCTCAATCCAACCCCCAAAGGAGGAACATGTAGAGGTACAGGGCTGAGCCATGGGCTAAGCCACGTGGCAGGAAGATTAATGGAAATGGGTTAATTTAAGAAGAAAGAGCTAGCTAGTAATGGGCATAAGACATGGGCCAAACAGTATAAAGTTAATATAAGCGTGTGATTGATTTCTTGGGGGACAAAAGCCACGGCACGAACCAGGTTCCAACCGCCGCCATGGGCCGCGCCAGGTACAAAGCTCCCGGGCCCAAAAATGAGCCGGGAAAAACTTTCTACAACAGTTCAGTTTTAAATCGAAGTCCAGGAAATCTGAGTGTGAAGTATCACTCTTTCTCTCAATCACAAGGTGATCTCAGAAACAAAGGCTGACAGAGTCTTCTCAACTCTACTTGGATCTATGGATCCATCCAGAGGCTGACATTTCTCCAGCTGCATGCTTTACATGTGTTCCAGTGATGGCAAACCAGCCAAAGCAACTGAACCCATGGCCATATTCCTCACACACTAGCAAGAGAGTGAGAATGCTTTCTACTTTAAAATACCCCTCATGGCTTATGCATTATATATTTTGGTTTTCCAATGAAGAGGTTGAGATATTTTAAGGGACTATTACCTAGTTATTTATAATATTGTAAGGCTTAACATATGTGCTCTGTATTCACCTGATATTAAGCACTTACAGGACAACAGGTACCGGGAAGGGTAGTGCCAGCTTTGTTGGGAGGAAATTCTTTATGAATCTCACATTTTGATATCTGGTAAGTAAAGCAGGAAGTACCCTTTTTTCTAGAATATCTTTCACATTTGTGTATATTTGTACTTGCATAATTGTTCTCTCTATATGCATGCATATATATGGTTTGTGTGTGTTCATGTACACAAGATTGTGTTGCATGTCTGTGCATATGTGGTAGATCAGAAGTCAGCCATGGATATCATTACTCAGGCACTGTATATCTTGCTTTCATTTTTCTGAAATAAGATCTCACTGTAGATTTGAGTGACATGGAACTTGAGAGGTAGACTGGCTAGCCTTGACCTTACAGACATCTGCATGTCTCTGCCTTCTCAGGGCTAGGATCAAAGCTGTGTGCCACCATGCCTAGCCCTAACTTGTGTTTTTAGTGTGCTTCACTGGCCTAGAGCTCTGCAGACAGGCTAAGATGGATGTTCAGAAAGCCATGGGAACCCCCCCTTTTCTGCACCCTCCATGCTAGGACTATAGGCATGCACTACCATATACCGAGACTTTTATAGAAATTGAGCTCAGGTACTTATTCTAGTGTAGCAAGTGACTGAGCTATCTCCCCAGCCCTCTAACATGGAAGGCAAAGTCTGCTTTCTTAAAAACAAAGGGCAGCCATGCTTCCAACACAACATACAGGAGTCTACCTTTCAGAGTACCGTGTTTCTTTTCTGGAGCCCAACCTACCATGTGATAAAGCATCATCTGGAATCATTTAAACCAGCCATGTGGGATATCTGAGCTCAGTCTAATGATGCTCCGCTGTTCACTTGGCTGGGAGGCAACTCTTACTTTTGTGCAGAATCTCCTGTCATCTACCAGTAACCATGCAGCTGTTTTGGGATAACTGTAAAAATTGACCATGAAAACAGGTAAAACTCCAGATTCTTCACAACTCTTGACACACATCTTTGTGCAAAGAAATGTTAGGCTGGGGAAATATCTCAAGCCTATAAAATACTTTCTGTGTAAATATGAGGTCCTGAATTTGATCCCCCATCACCCTTATAGCAAGCTGAGCATAGTGACACATGCTTTTAATTTCAGTGCTGGTAAGGTGGAGACAGGTAGATCCTTAGGGTCCTAGCCAGACAGCCTATCCAAATTGATGAGCCTCAAGCCAAAGACAAACTCTGTTTCAGCAAAGCAAGGTATATGGCCCATGAGGATTGATGGCTGAGGTTGTCTGTTCTCTGACCTCCACACATACCTGCATTCTTGGAAATGCTCCTTTCCATACATATGTGCTTCACTACCACACCCCCGATTAAATATTCAAGACTCCTAAAGTTCCAACATTTTGGTTTGTTCTTGAGAACTTGGAGTGTGGAGGAGTCCATTAATCCCCGCTGAGTTGTAGAGAATCAGAGCTCGAGGTAAGATTTCTGTCTGAGTCTACCCGATTTCAGAACAATCCTTCTGCTTTAACAGGGCTTCGATATGATGCTACGTTGCAAACTTTGAAAAGGTCTGCGGTTCTATTCCTGGCACTGAGCCAGCTAAAATCCTGTTGGCCCCAAGGCATTCCGATGCTCTGATGAGAAAACGTTCAGGAAAGGAATGGAAAACAATGGAGCGGCTTAAGTAAGATAAAAGTGTCAGGGGTTCTTTTCAAGGAGATAAAAGTTCTCCTCAGGGATTTACACAATGCTTGGCTCTGAGCCCTGACTCCACCGCCCCGCCTTCTGGAGAGGCTGAAATCTACACCCGCTTGACATGGAGGGGGAATGGAATCCAGCTCCTGCATTGGGATCATGGGAATGGAGTGTGAGCCTCGGTCAGTCTCTCTCCCGGTGTCTCTTTGTCTCTGTCTCTCTGTATGTGTGAATGTGAAGGTGCAAGTGCACGGCACGTGTGTGGGGTCAGAGGTGAACCCGCCTTGTTTGTTAGCTGTTTTGTTTTCAACCCTCATATCACCCTCCTGTATACAGGCAGGAGGAGAAAGAGCTGAGAAAGACCGCACTTTGGAAAGTTGCCTGGGAGTCCTGTGTGGGCTCCTCTTCCTCGCCTCTGTAACATTCTTGCTAGCCTGGTGGTGTACATCTGGACCGTCTAGTATTCTAGATTCCAGAGTAGATCTCCTGCCTTTCAGGGATGAGGCATCGGTGAGGGAAGAAGGTATCGATGCATTCTGCGAGACAGGAAAAGGCGGCTGAGTTAGTTCAGCCTTCTTCCTGCGGTTTCAATTAATACCTTTGGTTTTCACATCAGCCCCACTCATTGTCTGTGGGATTGGCACACTGCAAAGCTGGGTCTCTCTAGGGTCCACAAGGCCACAGCTCTGGTTTGCAACAGTGTCTTTCCTCACAGGCCCTTCTCTTTATAATTTACCTCATCTATCAGGCCTATCATTAGCCTTAACTCTATACTCTGTCTTTAAAAACCTCTTGAAATCTCTAGGGTATACACCCAGAAGTGGTATCGCTGGGTTCTTGGGAAGATTGAGTCTCAATTTTCTGAGAAACCGCCATACTGCATTCCAAAGTGGCCAAACAAGCCTACACTCCCACCAGCAATGGAGGAGTGTTCCCCTTGCTCCGCATCCTCTCCAGCATAGGCTGTCATCTGTACCTTTTATCTTAGCCAATCTAACAGGTGTTAGATGGTATCTCAAAGTTGTTCTGATTTGCATTTCTCTGATGGCTAAAGATGTTGAGCACTTTTTCAAGTGCCTTTCAGCCATTCGTAATTCTTCTGCTGAGAATTCCCTTTTTAGATCTGAACCCCATTTTTTGATAGGGTTATTCAAGGTTTTAGGCTCTAGATTCTTGAGTTCTTTATATACCTTAGAGATCAGTCCTCTATCACTTGTAGGGTTGGTAAAAATCTTTTCCCATTCTGTAGGCTGTCATTTTGTCCTATTGACAGTGTCCTTGGCTTTACAGAAGCTTCTCAGCTTCAGGAGGTCCCACTTATTGATTGTTGATTTTAGTGTCTGTGCCACTGGTGTTATATTTAGGAAGTGGTCGCCTGTGCCAATCCATAGAAGTGTATTTCCCACTTTCTTTTCTATCAAGTATAAAGTGGCTGTGTTTATGTTGAGGTCTTTGATCCACTTGGATTTGAGTTTTGTGTAGGGTGACAGGCTCCGATCTATTTGCATTTTTCTACACACTTCCATCCAGCTATGCCAACACCATTTGTTAAATATACTATTTTTTCCATTGAATATTTTGGGAAATCTCTCTATAGCAGTGGATGGAGCATAAAACCTGGCTTTTTTTCTTCTTCCCTAGAATCTCACCTTCCAAACACAAATTTAGGGGTGAGAAAGGATGAGCTAAAAGGAGAAATAAGATACCCACATCTTATGCTTTTTGAGATTGGGTCTCTCACTAGCTTATCACTCAGAGCTGGCCCAGGGATCTGTCTGTTTCCACCTCCCTACTTTTAGAACTACCAGTGTGCTTACTATTATGTCTGGCTTTGTTTTTCTTTTTAAAATGTATTTTTATTTATTCTTTGAGGACTGTATACAGTATATTTTATTGCATCCAACTTTATTTATGTTTTCTCGCTTTTTAAAAGTAAGCCCTGAGTTTAATTAGAGCAGTGTGTATATTCGGAGTGTATGAACCCATCTACCAGAAGATAGGCAGCTTACCTGGGGCCTCACCCTTGAGAAAACCCCAACTTTCTCTCCTCCGTCAGCCTTCAAGTAGGAACAACTTCTCAGTTAGGGAAGTGCCTCAGGACTCCCTCCTCAGGCCTCACCACAAAGCTGGCTAGCTTGATGCTATGCAGGCCTTGTTCAGATAACTGCAAGGCCTAGCGTTCAGAAGGCGTCATGTTGTAGTTGTTCTTTCTAAACACTATTTATTACAATCTTTCATCCCATTTGCCCAAGATGTTCCTTGAGCCCTGGGGATCGGGGAGTGTGGTACTGATGCTTCATTACAGGGCTGCAAAACAAAGCTTCATCCAGTCTTCAAAGGAGTCCTTAGGCTTGCATGGCAAGCCTTCACTGACTGAGCTATTTCTCCACCCTCTTCCCTCTGTAGATTTCCACTGAGTCCTGTGGGATTTCACCACTGCCTTTACCTTACGATAGATGTCATCCTGTTATTTCAGCCACTCCTGATTCACGCATAATAAACTCCAACTTGCTTAGCTTGAGGCTTGTGCTTCTCTACAGTCCAGCTCCAACCTCTGGTTCTGCTGACCCAACTTCCTTCCTCTCTGGGCCTTACTCTTAGATTAAACTGGGTCCCTTTTTTTTTTCAGGTTTTAAATCTGTCTGCCAATTCTTTGCTTTCAGTGTCTGCAATACTTGAGGGCTATGAACATTTGCATATATATCAAACTCCTAAAAGCAGAAATGGTTTCCAGCTATGTAATACACATGATTATGCAAGAACCTAATAAATGTATGGCTGTCACACACACACACACACACACACACACACACACACACACACACACCCCTTCTGAAGTTCTTTACTAGATACAGATGATTCCTGGCCCTGAATGGCCCTAGTTCAGCAGTTTTCTGCTGCATGGCAGGATGAAAATGGACACACACAATCCTGTTGTCTTCTGTCCTTCAATTTCACTATAACAATAAAGAAATTACACCTGTACACATGATAGTCAACATGATATGATTATATAAAGGCACTGAGTTATGTGATTTTGCTCTATGGGCAAGAGATAGAAGTGCTCTGAGCACCTGTGAGATACAGTAGGGTAAGCTGAGTTGGAGATTAAGGGCATAAAATCTGTGTGTGCGAGTGTGCATGCATGCCATTATAACAAGAGAATGCAGAGAAAACCCTCAGGTTCAATGGAAAGGAAATGAGAGCAGTCATCCTTTGCAATGAGCTTTATTAGGGAGGGCTCTTTGCAACCGAGAGGCCATGGCGAGGCCTTGAGGTGGGAGAAAATTGTGGCTGTTATGAGAGACAGCTTAAAGTAGAAGAAGGGAAAGAAAGACACCGGTTGTGTAAAATGGGACGGGGGCAGTGGAAGAGACAGAGAAGGAGATGGGGGAGGGGGAGACAAGAGGGAAAGGGAGCTACTTCAGAGAACTCCTCCTCAGAGTGAAGGGCCATATGACATCTTTAAGGCTTTTGGAAATAGTGGGGAGTTTTACACCTGGGAATGTGATTTTTCTGTGACTCCTGGCACACATAGAGCCAGGTACTTGATGGGACCACAAATTTATATTGAAGCCACTAAAAGGAGAAGCTTCAAGGCTACTGCACAACGTCTAACTATCTGTCCCAGAGAAAGAAAGAGCTACAGGGGGCATGGCCTGATTTCTGAGAGAGTGGTAAATCATTTAAAGAGGCCATGACAGGATGTGTGTTCACATACGTGAATGCATGCATTCTCTGTGTGTGCATGACCGTGTGTGTGGACACTGAAGAACAATGTTAGGTGTTGTTCATTGGTTGCTACCCAAGGTGGTATTTGAGACCCAGTCTCTTATTAGCCTGGGGTTCATCCAAGTAGTCTCAGGTGTGGACAGATAAACAGTAGCTGCCTCCATCCATAGGTGATTTCTGAAATTGTGATTACTCATGGCCAACTGTGATCTGACAATATTACATCAAAAATTCCAGAAATAAACAATTCATAGTTTCAAGAATCTTTTATTATAGATTATGGTTATAATTATACCATTTCACTGTGAGTTACTGCAGTTAATTTCTTACTGTGCCTTGTTTAAAATTAAATCTTAACATAAGTGTGTGCAGAAAAGCCAAATACAAGGGGTTTAATACTGCCTTCAGTTTCAAGCACTAGGGTTTTAGACCAGGTCTTTCTAGATTAATGGGTGACAACTGTAGCGAGTCTTTTACTTCATAGATGAGAACATAGACATCCATCAATCTGGGGTCATCTGGCACTGGACCAATCTCTTGCTATAATTAAATTCATGCTTCTCTTCCACACAGAATTCCCAGGACTTGCAGCTCCCTTGGCTGATGGCCATACTGACTGAGCTTATAGCCTCATCACCCTCCCACGGAACATGGTATGAGTATTTTTTCATGGAATCTAGATGGAGATAGCATAGATAAGGGGCTCCTGAGAGGACCTGGGTACAGCAGGGACAGTCTTTAAACTCAGCAATGCTGGTCTCAGAGTGACTGCAGAGCCACTGGCAATCTTACCTGGAAGAGCTTGGTTAATTAGTTCATTTTCTCCCTGTATTTATTTTAAATTGGTGGTTTCTCAGGACATTTAGGGATGGTGCAATGATGAATTCTCATTAGACAACACAGGAAAGCCATAAATTCAGTGTGTTAGGGACACAGGAATACAGTGACTGCCTAGTATCCGATACTGTCTTCCTGCTCACAATGCTGGGAGTTAGGAACCAGGGTAATACAATTAGCTTCATTTTCCACTTGGAAAATGCCAAAATAACTGCCAACATTAAGGCCAGAGAGGTTAACAGCATGACTTAATGTCCTAAGACCAGTATAGAGGAGCTAGGACCCAAACCTAGGGCTGATGGAGTACACTCATTGTTGTTGAACACAACTCTCTTTTTCTAATATTTGTCAAGAAATCAGTGCTTCAGCCAGTTACCTGATTACTGTGCTTCATCCTTCCATTTTTTAACATAGCTGGTTCCAGTGAGGGGAAAAGTCATTCTTCCTCCTGTTTTCTTGCCATAACTAGACAATTCTTGCCTCAAGCATACAGACATAATGTTATACAAGAGAAAAGCAAGCAATGGGTGAAATTTACTGTTTCCTAGACATGTAGAGTAGTGCCATCTGATAAAGAATGCTCAGTTACATTTCAAATTTATTTGTTATCATTATGAGCTGGGTTGATGGGACATGAAGATGCCTTTTACGTCTGGCACCTGCTGCTCTCCCCAAATGTCAAGGGCTGACATTTGATGCCACTGTCCCAGTCAGCTTATAAATGTCACACTTCTATAGGTCCCCACTCCCAGGTCCACCCATTCCATGCACAGTGAGGAGAACTTTCATGCTAGTGAGATGAGACCTGCATTGTACAGGGAGATTTGCATATTCAGACATTCTCTGTGCCTTGTAGAGCCAATGCTGGCCTCTGGGTGGCCACTGAGTCCCTAGAGAGGATGCTCTGCATCTGATTCCTCCCATGTGTATCAGTTTCCTGGCAGGCACCCAGTGTTCTGCAGTAGGAGTTTTGGGGTGCCCTTGAGGGCTTCCTGGTGCTGATAATGGTGTCACATAGTGGGTGTGCTTTCTCTGCTGCAGTCAGAAACATCTTGCAGGGAGGTGACGTTTGCTACCCCTCAGATGAAGTATTCCTTTTTGCTGTTGTCTCCCGTGTCCTGGAGGGCAGGGTCACTTTGCAGGGCTGCATCGGCACTCTCAGCAAACTCTGTGCCTTTGGCCTCATTGGTGTGGTAGGTGCCCTTGTGCCTGTACAGGTATCGAAGCATGAGAAAGAGGAGGCAGACCAGGACCAAGGCCACTGCAGTGATCACAGCTGCAAGAGAAAGACAGGAGGCAAGTCAGGCTGGAGCAGGTTACAGTATGACTTTTTCCTCTGGGCAAAATGCCATGCCATCTTGGAGGAGAGTGCACGTTAGCCAGGCCAAGTAGCCATGGACAATCAGCGAAATAATATAGTGGTCTCTGGGTCTATGGAACTATTGACCTTCCCCGGTTGATAGGGAAAGAGAAGCTCACAAGACAGATCACTTGGAGGAAAATGAGCTCTACTTGATATCTTATCTCTATGCATAATCGAGCATGCATGTGACTAAAATCAGATGTAGCAGAAGAAAGGAAATGCATGGTATACAAAGGCTCACATAACCAGAGCCAATCAATCAACAAGGAAACTCCCCCAATGACTGCCTAAATGTGAGCTGAACAAAGATGAGGTCTCAACTCTACACAAGAACTATAGGTAACCAGAGAAAGCTGGTAATGAAGAGAAGGTCTTCCCAAGGAAAAGTACACCAACTGTCTGACTAGTGCCAAGCTGCAGCCCCGGAAACATACATCCAGGCGGTATTATATGGACTAAACAGGCTATAGTTAGGACTATATGTGCATATATATGTATGTACAAATACACATATGCATGCAATAAAAATGAGTGAAAATAGAGGTCATGAATGTAAAGGAGACTGGGGTATGTAGAAGTGTTTGGAAGAAAGAAAGGGAAAGGGGAAATGTTGTAATTACATTATAATCTCAAAAAATTTCACTCATACAACCTCCCTAGGATCCAGTTTGACCACTTCCTGTATGCACGAAAGGAAGACTCAGGCGGCAGCCGGGACCCTTTTGTAAATTATGCTCAGGACCAACTGTTCTCTCATGGCACTCATACTCTGTAACTTTCACTTTGCCTTGGAATAAAACCCTTGTTGCTTTGCTATTGGTGGGTGCTTTTCAATTCTTTCAACACTCTGTCTCTACAGAGACCTCCAGTAACACAAGTATTTGTATTGGCTCAAAGCTAAAGGACCCATAGAATGCTGGGTTTCACTTCTTCAGGAAATCCCATTTCCATATAGAAATTTCTGTGTTCAGATGAGGAAAGTCCCATAAAACTAGAAGGAACTGGTTACCTACCACAGAGTCCACAGAGGGAAAAGACAAGGGTGGTCAGATATGTTATGATCTGGATGGGGAAAGTGCCTTTCGGAGATGTCCCTATCCTGCCTGAACCATTCATTCTTGGGAGGCATGAATTTCCAGGTCTCCAGGAAGAGGTGGACTTGGCCATTCAGTGAATGACATGCCCAGATCAATGCCAAAGATGTGTTAGGTCCCAGGAAACACAGAAGTAAGCATAAGGTAGGACAGAAGGGTCAGACCACTTAGGGTCTGGAAAAGGGAACTTTAGAAGGTTCGTGGCAGAGATCCCATGGGAGGTGTCTCAGATTTGCTCACTAGGTTTTTTGTTTTTTTTTTTTTTTTTTTTTTTTTTTTTTTTTTTTTTTTTTTTTTTTTTTTTTTTTTTGACGTTTCCCATCTTTATTTGACACTCAGCAGGTTAGTTCTCATCCACATTGACTGTCTGTAGATTTTTGGAATGTGGTAACCGGCACGTAAGTTACCAATGTGTAGAGCTTGTTTGGGGAGTCTTCATCCTCATTACGTTTTCTGGACAAACGCACATGGATACGATATGGGACATTCCTTATTCCTTTGGCCCAGACAGCTTTATTGAGCCTGGTATCGATGCGCACATCTGGAGTCCCCACTTCCTTCATGGCAAACTTCCGAATTTCTTTGAGTGCCCTCGGGGCACGTTTCTTGAAGCCCACTCCATGAATGCGCTTGTGAATGTTGATGGTGGCCCTTCTTCTTCTCGACACCCTTCATTGCGGGAGCCATTCTGCAGGGCCCGAGTTGGAAAAGATTGTGGGAAGGCGCAATGGATTGTGGGAAGGAAAGCCAGATTTGCTCACTAGGTCTGAAGATGTAGAATCAAACTGTCTTCACTTAGACCACAGGGTTACTGGAGAATAATGTTGGGGAATAGCTCCCATGTCTCATTTGTCTGGAGCCGTTTCCTAAGCTCCTTATGATGTTGCAGGGACACTGTGTGTCAATACCACCCAAGGAAAGAAAGGACTCAGGGCCCAGATGATGAAAGATTGTTCATCCAAATGAAATCGATAGGCATCTTGGCTGGCTGGCTCTTGCTTCTTTACTTTTACCTGAATATGATCTCTGAGCTATGCACAAGCTAGTGAGAAGAGTGTGTCACAAAGGGAGCAGCAACACCTCCCAAGCTTGATTGCTCTTGAACCACATGGAAACTACCTGCCCAGAGTCCAGCCTTTAGGAAGGAGGTGTGAGTCAGGGCAGTGTGAGATGAGCGGGGTGTGAAGTCCTCAAAGTCTGAGCTATCTTAGCAACTGGTACCGCAAATGTGCTTTACAGATTTAGGACACACCTGTTAGGAGCTCTGGAACTCTGACAGCCTTGGATTATAACCCTACTTTTATCTAAAGCCTTCCTGCTCTGTGAGTCCTAGCACACAGACCAGGTCCCCTGGTGTGAACTCATCCCTAACTCCTACCATCATCCCCCAAACTACAAGACTCAGAAAACTGCATTTTCTGGAGTTGAAAATTGTCTCCCTTCAGAATTCCCATCATGCTACACTTAGTACCCAATGCTTTTCCACCCAGGGCCCCCCATGGCTGCTATAACCAGAGCACTTGACCACTCTACCCCAAATAAAGGTCTTCTGTAGGGGATGTTGTTTCAATTTCTTTTTCTAATAATCTGTTTTAAGCATTTTTTTTTTAAATTTATAACACACAGGTGAATCATTCTTCAGCCTGAGCCACTGGGGATCCAAGGTCCAGCAAAAAGATGTCTTCTGACATGTATAGCCAGCCCCCTTTTGTCCTTACTCCTTCAGGCATCATATGTAATACTTTCAACCAGGGTGGGAGTGTTCCTGTCCATCCTCAAAGCCACCTCTGGGAGCAGTGACATAGTTTTTTTGTCAACTAGGCACAAGTCTGTACACACCTAGGAAGGAGGAATCTCAGTTGAAGAATTGCCTTAATCAGACTGGTCTACGGACATGTCTATGGGGCATTTTCTTGATTTCTGCTACCACTGTGGGTGGTTCCATCCCACAGTAGGTAGGCCCGGCTGCTATAAGATTCACAGAGGAAACATGCTTGTCCACAACTTTCATCCATGGCTCCTGCCTCTGCCCCTGGTTGAATTCTTGCCTTGGTTTCCCTTAATGATGGAAATAGAAGCTAAATAAGCCTTTCCTCCATGGGTTTCTTTTGGTTGAGGGTTATCATGGCAACAAGAAGCAAACTAGAATAGGAGAGAAAAACCAGCTGTGGCCACCCTTTTCCCACCCAGATCCTCAAGCCAGTTCTGGCCAGGGTCTTTATTGGCTTCTAGAAGGCACTGCCATGCCAGCTCACCTGCAATGATGGCAATCTCCATTACGCCGTAGGACATCCCTGGGTTAGGCTCTGCAGACAAAAGTGAAAACATGGATGAGAAAGGAAGACTCCCTCCCCACCATCTGAAGCACCTTGGCCAGTATGGACCGATCACTTGTAAACAGCTTGGTGAGTGCCTCCATAGAGAAGAGCCCAGTGCACACAGACCTCTGCTGGAAGGCACAGGCCCTGCTTTGCCTGGCTGCTGAACCAGGTTGATAACATCCCGTGAATCCAGGGCACTCCTGGATGACATGAGAATCATGTCAGCTCATCATTAAATTCCAGCACAGAAGACCATGCCCGCACCTTGTAGATGCCAGTTGACTTTTCCTCCCTGGATATAATATGTTCACCATCTTGGAGTAGAGACTATCTTGGCCAGACATCCATGGCAACTCAATGAGCAGAAACATACAGAGGTAGCTACATGTGTTTATGATAATGGCATTGAAGCTTTGGGCATCCCCCAATAGAAGGAGAGAGCAGATTTTAGGGCATTCAACTGAGATTTCAGCCATGATTTTCTTTTGGCTTCTCCCAGCTACAAGTGATCTTGGAGATACTAGACACACAGGACACAAAGGTTAACCATGATACAGCTGCCATGAGCTCATCATCCAAGCAGTGGAACTTTGTGGTGATGCAACTGATTTTGTGGTATGTGTGTGAGTGTGTGTGTGTATGTATATGTGCATGTGTGTGGTATATGTATATGTTTGTATGTGTATGTGCATGTCTGTAGGTGGGTATCTGTATACTTGTGTGTGTGTAGGCCAGAGTTCTTTCTTAGTAACTTTGCACCTTTCTTTTTGGGACAGTATCCATTCCAGAACCTAAAGCTCACAGATTCTGCTAGGATGGCTGAGCACTTAGTTGCATGTCTCCTCTTCACTCTGCCCTTCTGGTGTTAGGGTTTCAAGTACCTCTTCCCACAATTGCCCATTTTACATGGATGCTGTGGATGTAACCTGTTTTCATGCTCGAATAGCTGGGCACTTAGCCAGATGAGCTATCTCAGGCTCTGATGTGTCTGGTTTTGGGTTATCTACACTCCTGTAAGTAAACTTTCACTGATGCCCTAGATAAGAACCCCCTGCCCCCCACACAAACTTACTGATTGGCCAAGTTGGACTTTGATAGAATCATTACTTTGGTTGGCCATTGGAACCATACATGGGGCAAACAGACAATTGTGCCTTTCTCCCAGGAAAAGTTAATGCAATGCCATTGCATCCAACCAAGGAGGCCCACATTGGCTACACACTCAGCAGGTTATCTGTGGTGGGATGAAGATCTGCACCTCTGTGTTTAACACAGGTCAGTAGTTGGTGGTCTGCTCAAACCAAGTCTGGTTTTCTTGTAGTCTCACACCTACTATCTTAATGGTCTTTCTATGGGATGCTGGCCATCACTGGCCACTTCACAGATTGAACACTCAGGCTCAGGCATATGATATGCCTATGATCACACAGCTCATTCAATGGCAAGTTGGGACTTCATTATCTAATTGGGATATACTTTCAGCTTCTCCCTGTGAGTGATCTCCTCAGATCCAGGTCTTTGTATTCACTGTCCAGTGGGGAAGGCCCATCCTATGGAGCTATCCAAGTTACCAAAGTTGCTGCTACTGTAGCTTTTGGATCTGGCACAAGACAACCTCTTTTAGTGGTACCCTAGCTACTACAAATGATACTTCCTCTCCTTGGGGACATAGAGGAGTAGAGGATTTATTAGCAATGGAAATAGTAGCACTATTAGAAATCTCACTGCAAATTGAAGCAGAAAAGGTCACACCAGGCTCAGGTAATCGCTGCAATTGTAGAGCAATGAGGTCTTTCTTCCCAGGGCAGTTATCATGTACATGCCTCGATTTGATACAACATCCATGCTGTAGTCTAGTAGGCAGTGGATAGGACAGAGCCATGACAGCAACCTGGGGTCAGCACTGAACTCCAGGGTGGGAGGATAAAACCAGGTATTACAGATATCAAGTTTGCATTGGGCAGAGAACACACCCAGGGACAGGGCAGGGACTCCTGGTGCCAGTGTCTGGGCTCTAGGTTTAGTTTGAGTATTCCATAGCCCACAAGCAGGAGGAAAGAAGTTCAGCTGGATGCTGGACTATGACCCAACATTGACAATGGAAACCCACAACTGAATGTAAGCACAGAGTAGGTACCAAATAAATATTCACCCACCATGTGAATGAATCCACATACAAATGAGTGGATGGTATATGAATCTGGATTTGGGGCCATTCTTGACCATGAGTACCTCACAGAACAGTAAGAAAGAACAGCATTTGCTTAAGACAGTAGAGATGGTTAATGAGCTCAAAGACCCAGGGCCTCTTTCATGCTTGGCAAGTGCTCTAACACTAAGATATGTCTCTGGGCCAATTTCTTCTTCTTTTTAAGAAAGATTTTTAGGGTCAGCTGTGGTGGCACACACCTTTGATCTCAGTACTCTGGAAGCAGACGCAGGTGAACTCTGTGAGTTCCAGCTCTCAAGTTCCAAAGGGCCTGGGCAGGTCCACTTCTAGCTTTGCCACTCACAGCACACACAGCTTGTCTTCTAGGCCCAGACTATGTCCATTCCACAGATTGTTTCCTTGGTGATCATCCTAACGTAATGCCATTTCCAAAATTCTTGGGCCTCTGCTGCAACTTGGCTATACCTTCACCAATAGGCTCTCCTCGGCTCCCTTTAGGGTCTATAACCTCATCACATGGTGCCAAGACTCATATTCCCTCCATGATTCTTTCAGTCCTGGGGCTTTTAATGTAACAGAGGCTGCATATTCACTAATGGTCTCTCCTAACTTCTCACAGTGCCAAACCTCAGCTGTTGTCCATGAACAAGACCATTAACCTGCTGGAAAGTTCTTCTCCATCTCCAAGTTAGGCTGCCAATATGAGATACAGCCTTAGCCTTTGCTGGACCACAGCTTCTGCTTGCTGACCCTAGGAAATCCTTCCAGATTTCACCATAGGAATGCTGGGTTTATTTAATTACCACTCATTTCTCAGCCTCAGATGGCCAGCATCAATTCTCCCAGCAAAGCAAAGGTGTCACATTAGTGGTTTTGGTCTCTTGTAAATCAGAGCTGATTCTTCAGCCCAAGCTGACCAGAGCCTCAGATTTTTAATAGCACATGAATGGCCCTGATAGAGTCTTTGCTTCCCTCTGAAATTTTGCAAGCCAGGTCTCCATCATCTATACTTCTCTATTACAATTTTCTAAGGTCCCAAGGCACAGTCCACCGGGCTCTCAGCACTCACTGGGTTTTCTGTTCTAAAGTTCAAATGCTTCCTCAATCTTCCTCAAAACACATGGTCAGGTATGTCACAAAAAACACCATGCACCTGGTACTAACTTCTGTTCTAGGGTATCTATTGCCTTGGACAGTCTGAGACTGGGTAATGCCTGCTTAGTAAATACTGAATGAATATCCAACTAAGTCATGAATGGATGAATGAATGCACTTATGAACAAATGCATTTAGCAGATGGAGTTCTGTGTAACGTATAATAAATACCTGGAGGCTGGAAAGTTCAAGAGCAGGTGCTAACATCTGCAGAGGGTCTTCTTACTGCATTATTAAATACCAGCAGGAACTGTATGGTATTCTGAAACATTCTCCTCCAACAGTACAGCCACCACTGCTGTGACTACTTGCAAGGGACCCTCAATATTGGGCTTGTTGACATTTTCTCACAGAAGTAAGAAGTAGGGAGGGTCATTAGATTCTTGCCTGAATTCCAGCCATTCCCTCCCGCACCCCTATGATATATTGCCAGATTGCCAAGACAGGTACCTCTGTTATGGGAAGACATAGAACATCATGAAGGAGATGGTCTTGGGCTCCCAAAGTCATGTTGGGAAGGGCATCCTTCCCTGTGTACCTGTTGTGGTTTGGATGAGAAATGTCCCCATAGGCTCATGTCCTCTGTAGGTGGCACTGTTTGTAAAGATTATGGGACTTTTAAGACATGCAGTTATGTTGGAGGAGTAGGTCACTGGGGCAGGCATAGAGCCCCACCCCACTTCCAGTTCTTACTATCTGCTTCCTGTGTGCTGTTCCAATATGCTCTCTCAGCTTCTTATTCCCCCAGGCTGGCCTGCTGCCATGCCTTTATGGACTGCCCCTCTAGATCTGTAATCCAGAAGAAACTCTTTCCTCTATAAGTCTCTTTTGGACATTGCATTTTAATCACAACAGAAAAATAACTAATAAGTGCCACCTAGAGTCTTGCTCAGGAGGGTCTATGCTAAGGACTTGTCCCCACAAGGAACAGGTAAGAAAGACCAGGATATCATAACTCACATCTCAAGATTTAGGTGCCCAGGCTCTTTCAACACATCTTTTTCTGCCATTATTTTGTATCCTCCTCAGATATATATATTATACCACACACACAAAAGGCACTCACTTTTTACCTCGTAACTAATCTGCTTTCTTGAGCTATATAGTGTATACAGAAAATAAGGAAGGCTTTGTGGCCATTCTTTTGACAGAGAATAAAACAGGACCCCCTCACCCTGAGTCCATGATAACATCCTTATAAAAGTGAAGAGTGGGTAATGTGGAGTGACTTCTATGGCATAGGTTCTCCTCTGGGGGGAGACTGTGTTAACTGTGGACTGTGAAGCATGCAGGTTATTAAGGCAATAAGGGGCTAGGGTGACAGGTCAGTCAGTAAAATCCTGGCCTCAGAAGCATGAGGATCTGGGTTCAATCCTGATCAGCTGCATTTAAAAAAAACAAACCCCAATCCAACCAACAACCAACAACAAATACCCACCCAAACAACCCAGGTATGGTGGCATCTGCTCATAATTGTAGTTTTGGAAGATGGAGACAGCTGGATTCCTAGGGCTCTTTCCTGGCCATCCAGCCAATGACAGATCTTGTCTTGGAAGCTAACAAGCAGTGGAAGGTACTCAAGGAGTGACAGAGATGTCTTCTAGCTTCCATATGCACACACTCACACATGTGTACTCACATGTGTTCACATACACACACACACACACACACACACACACACACACACACACAAAGAAGGTGCCAAGTATTCTCTTATATTTATGGAGTACTGCACAAAGAAGGAAGATGCTATGTCCCCCAGCTCCAAGCCCACCAGACATGTCCTGCATAGAATTTCCAGGAAAATAAAATAGACAAAAGGAATAAGAGGACTGTAGTAAAGCTTTGATAGATGTCTGGATTCTGGAGGAACTGGGGACCAAGAAGCTGCTAAAGCTAGATCAGTACCACACTGCTTATGCTTATGGCTGATATCATCAAATAATTGAATAGGCTAGATATTTGGACAGTGCCAAGGCCATCAAGGAGCTTTGGAGGAGGAGGAAGTCCACTTCAGAAGCAGCTGGTGTGTTTAACATACAGAAATATTGAAGACTTAGCAGCTTCTAATATGTCTCTGTCAAGCTGACTGATCATAACAGTGAAAAGCAACCAAATTGTTAGGCAGAAGCTGAAGTCAACGACAGCAGATGCCACATAACCGGGGGTGATTCAGTGGCCATGCTCAGGAGAAGCCAACCTACCTGGACACAATCAAAGAAGGTTGAGAGCCTGGCAGTGAGGCCAGACAGGAAGTGGAGATGGCCAGTGAGATGGCTCAGTGGGTAAAAGTGCTTGCCTAGTTCGATCCCTGGGACCCACATGGTAGAAAAACAGAGTCCTGCAAGCTGCCCTGTTGCCTACACATGCACTCCAAGGTATATATACACACATTCAAGCATGTGCTGGCATGCATGAACACACACACACACACACACACACACTCACAAGTAAACCACAAAAATAAATAAATAAAACTCAATATTATAAAAGAAATGCAGGGCATGACTTGGAAATAATTATAGTACAGTTGTTATCTTTTTACTGCCGTTCTCTTTCTCAGCTATAAACCAAAAATTCTTTAGAAATCTCACCTGAGAAACCACTTATAAGAAAAGAAAATATATCAAACTATTTGTGCAATTCTAGTGGTCTCTGGTTTTTACGTTGGCAGTTTACAATTCCATCCAAGACATCTCCAGAAACAGCTCACTTAACTCTCTTAGCAAAAGACCCAGAAGGAAGAAGAGTGTCTTAGCAAACTTGATGTAACTTGAGATCCAGTAAAATGATGCATATGGTATGAGAGCTAATCTTGGTTCTCAGTTCTCATCTTGACTGCATCTAAAATAAACTAAAACTCAAGCAGCTGGGCACATCTGTGAGGAATTGTCTGAATCAGAGCAGGCAGGAAGACCTATCCTAAACCTGGTCTACATGTGGCAGCCAGGATAAAAAGACATGGAAGAAGGAAGCTGCCCTTTACCCACTTGCCATCACTCTTGCTGGCAAGTCTGTCCTGTTCTGCAGCATCCTTCACCAACATTAGGACCTACTTTGGGATTCCAGTGTAGACTAAAGACCAGCAGCTCTATAGGAATCCTCCAGGACACCAGTGCCAGGTTGGAACTGCTGGGACAATCAATCCTGAGAGACTACAGGATTCTTAGCCTCTTCACTGTGAGACAGTAATTACTAGGAGTACCTGGATCACATCCTGTGAGCCAATCAAAAAAGGGAAAACCCTTTAAATATAAACATTGCTTCTATCAACTCATTTCCCTACCTGACTAATAGAAATAGATAATGCTATAACATTTAATTGTGACTCACCCATGAGAGATTTGAGAGACTAGGGAATTGTCTTACTTTCTGTGCATCTTTAAGAAGCCCCACACTCAGGCTTTCAGCTGTGTGTTCTTCTTGAGTGCCCTCTTTATTTCTAACCTCTAGGCTTAAGCCTATAACATCATGAGTCATAGTTTTGCCTTAATCAAGGACTGGAAAGACCTAGGGAGATCTACTTAGGCTGACAAGGGTGGCAGTGTGTGACAAAGAGATTTCATCATCTGTGGAGCATGACATGTAAGTCCTGTGGAGGGAAGGAGTTAAATACTTGGATCTTGGTGTCCTTCTCTAGCTCCATCTTACCTTTCTTGAGGTGGGATCACACACTGGGGTTGTATAAACCTCTTCCTGTCAAGTGTCCTTTCCTCTCAGAGGCACCTTCCTTTCTTTGCAAATTAGAGGTAGGAAATCCCTCATGGCAGGTAATGATGCAGACGCAATAGCTACTTCTTACACTCCAGTTCAAGCAAGAATCCCCTGGGGGACCTGCAGAACCACAGATCACTGCTGCCTCCACCCTAAGACCCTAGGTAGTCAGTGATGGGGGGCAGAGAAATTTCAGTTCCTTATGTGGGGAGCATGGTGAGGGGGCAGCAGAAGACCACCTAAGCTGCCAGTTTCCAGGATTCACCCACCTTGGTTTTTGAAACAGGGTCTCATTGACTTGATTACACTAGGCTAGCTGACTAGTAAACTCTGGGGGTTCTCTAGACCTTCTGTCTCTGCTGCCCTAGTGCTAGGATTGCAACCATGTGACACCATTCATGGCTGTTTTTAAAAATAGATTCTGGGGGATCAAACTTAGCTCATCATCTCTCAAGGCAAGCACTGGGTCAACTGTGCCATCACCCTGCCTGACCTGAGAACTCACAGGTGCTGCTGATGCTGGGGTGTGGGAACCTCCATCTAAGGACCACTGAGCTCATGACTGCATATATAGACCACAGGGAACAGTTCAAATGCTAAGTATTATACCCCACCCTGGCAAGAGGGTGATGTTAGGCTTCGGTTAAATAGATCCAAAGGTCCCTATACTCCCTTATGAAATAAATATGAAATCACATCACACCTCCCTCCATCACAACTCCTAACTAGTGTCTTCTTTCTTTTCAGGAACCAGCTAGTGACACTGAAAATCTGACATAATTGAGGACTGAGGACCTGCCACCTGCCTGTTTCTCTTGCTGACCCCATAATTGCTGCTGGGGTCAGGGAGAGGGGACTCCTGTGCCTGGCTCTGGAAATGCAAGAATCCATCTTAACAATGGCTTATGAGATCACAATGTTTCAGCCTTGTTTTCTGGATGCTAAACAAGTCCTCAGGTGAACACATATGCTAAGGAACTACAGTGAGGCCAGGGACAGGAACCAGCACTGCTGACTACAGGGGCAGGAACCAGCACTGCTGACTACAGTGAGGCCAGGGGCAGGAACCAGCACTGCTGACTACAGGGACAGGAACCAGCACTGCTGACTACAGGGGCAGGAACCAGCACTGCTGACTACAGGGACAGGAACCAGCACTGCTGACTACAGGGACAGGAACCAG